>JACCPG010008558.1:0-21625 GCA_016069955.1 Drepana arcuata | reverse complement strand
TGGTCAGTAGGGTGCGTGACGCACGCAACTGTCCACAGGTGGGATTGAGGGCAGCAGGCAGGTGCAGGGAAACTTTATCCCACTTAAACATTACTACATTTAATAACTACGTAAAACCCACAATGCCTCTTTATGGAAAGGCATTTATGACAATCATATATTCATTAGGTCTAATCTACAAACATGGTTATAGTTTGTTGTAGATACCTACATCTATATTATATATATATATATAGGAGATCCCATTTTTGAACTGACTCATCACGAAATCTCAGAAACTATATGGCCGATTGACTTGAAATTTGGTAGAAGTATTCCTTACGCGCTGTAGAGGTCAGCTAAGAACGGATTTTATGAAACTCAATTTTTTTTTAAAAACTCGTTTTTATCTTGCCTCCATAGGGGAAGCAATAGTTGAAAAACGTGTTTTTTTTTACTTTTTCACCCGGGCGAAGCTGGGCGGAGAGCTAGTATTACATATATATCATTACGTCGAGTCTCTCACGAGGTACGCAGGGAATAGGAGCGCCAGTTCCCTCTAGACTTCAGTCCTCTTTCGGCTCATCCACATTCATCAGTCTCTTTATACATGCTCACCGGTTTCGAGTAGGTACTCTTGACGTTGACGTTCCCATCTTTGAGTGTGCTATCGATTTGATCTAGGTCTTTGTCACTTGTCAACGGTCACTTGAAACGTGGTCTTCCTCTGCATTGTTTGTACCTATTGTATATGTTTCGTCAATCTTTTTTCACTCAACCAATGTGAGTAGATAGTTTTTGTATATAAGAAGTCTATTTAAATACGAGCCATGCGCTCGGTTTTCCAAATTTAAAGTTTAATTACTTTTAATTCAATTTAATACTTCATTAATTCATTAATTTTAATTTAATAATTCATTAATTTTAATTTAATAATTCATTAATTTTAATTTAATAATTCATTAATTTTAATTTAATGTATAATACATTTTAATGAAATTAAATAATCAATTAATTTTATCGTAATGTGGTAAGGCGTGAAGATATCCATAAAATATGACATATGAATGCCTACTAGAACTGAAAACTTGGCAGAATTATATACGATCGAATATCGTGATTCAATTTTGAATTAAATAAAAAAGAACAATTAACTTCACTTACGTAATTAAAAAATAATATATATCCATAGAAGTCAGCTCCATCCAAAATATCCCAATATCCATAATTACATTTTGGCACACAAGTTGTTTGCAATACAATAACAATACGTCAGTGTTTCATGATCGCAGGTGAGCCAATTAAGGCTAATGCGATTTTTATCTGAACGGCGAATGGTCGAATGTGCTTGCTTGGGGAAATCTCAGAAGTACCTGCCTAAACGAATGAAATCGTAATAAAGCCATTAGTTATATGCCAGGCACGACTAATAGTTTCGAGCTTCTACTTTTTATTAACCAGCTATGCCGCGCGTTTCCCCTGTGTTAAGATCATATGAATATGTGATTACACCTTGAAATATTTAATATAAAAAAAAACTTTTTTATATTAAAAATGAATTGCTCCGCTTCCTTTTGTAATTGTATACTATCTGTGGTTGGCGCAAAAAGCATCAAACAATCATTTGAATAACTGTATAGATAGTGCGTTCCGCGAAGACGCGCCCCACTATTCTTCCCTATAAATTAATAGTGTAATTGTGCAACCTTCCACTAATGTTTGAGTATTATCGGTACACACTGATTACCTATGAGTGTACACGCACACTACAATTAATATAGTCGGGCCATACTACCTGCATCCCGCGACCCCCTCGACTAGAATATGGTGGGGCGCGTCTTCGTGGATGGCACTATCAATACAGACCGCCAGACTCGAACTTGCAATCTTGATTTCACTTCTCACACCACGGCATGGCAACTTCTTTGAAAATGTTGGAAAGAAATCACTGAGGTATACTCCACAGGTATCGGAACTCCTTTACCGGGTTATAAGAGAAAAGGAACAAATTAAAAGTATTTAAGTGAAATGGTAATTGTTTAAACAATACAAAATGTCCAAAGGACAAGTATTCCTTTAAAGGTAGCAGAATGTTTAATAGTCGCTCGGAGTCGACACCTGGAATTCCGTAATGCTTTGTAGCTTGAGTAGGGACCGCTGAGCGCTCGCCTACCTAAGGTTACAATAATTCCATTGGATATCTTGTTAAATAGTCGTAATGTGCATTCATTTATACGCCCCAGGGCAAGGTAGAGAGTAGAACGGTCTTAATTGGTACTTTTTTATTTCAACAATTCTCTAGTGTTGTCACAAGTCTTTCAAATTGACGATTGAAGCTCAGTTCATCATCATATCATCACCTTACGGGGTATGCAGAGAGTAAAGAGCGCCAGTCCTCTCTAGACTTTCATACCTCTTTCGCTTCGTCCACAGTCATCACTCTTCATGCATGCTCGTCGGTTTCGAGTACTCTTGACGTTCCCGTCCTTTAGCGTCTGATCGTTTCTCAAAGCTCAGTTCAAACAAAGCGAGTTAGGTGATAACCTAACTTACACATACAATAATCGAGTGGCTTTAAAGTGTAATTCGCTGGGATAACACTGGCATTTGCTGAAATTCAGGCGATGCAATGCTTCCCGCAGAACTCATAACTCCATCAAATTGTTTCAAGCCGACATTGCTAATCTGTTTATGTAACCTTGCTGACGCTTCTCACGCGAGGCTACTGGTTTTATTGGTACTAGCTGGGACCCTGGAATCACTCGTGTTCAATTTCATTACATAGCCCTTGGGAGTTATCTAATGCAAAAAAATTCAGAAGGCAATTTTTTTTCATATCTGACTGATTACAACCGATACACGCGTATCGGTTGTATAAACAGTCTATTGTAGACTGTTTTATTTTATTATCAGAGGAAAACTTACAGCTAGACACATGACTAGACTAAACTTAGTAAATAGAAATGCCGGCCAATTACAAGTTTTCACGAATATTAACTAGCTAACTAACTAGTAGTACTGTAGGTATAGATAAGTTGACAAAAAATGTTTTGTTCGTCAACCAGCAGACGCCCACTGCTGGACATAGAGGCCTTCCGATGAAAAATTCAGAACGTGCGGTCATTGAATAAAATCCCCTCTGTTTAACTTTAAATGTTATTCTTTGACCGACTGTAGTCATAGATGTGTCAGTGCTAAGCACATCTCGGTAGCTACATACTCGTATATTATAGTGGCCTCAGCCTCCCCAATCAGTATTGGCGCGGCTCAGCTCCCGAGGGCGATCGGATTTAACGGTGGCGAACGGCTCCGAATAAAAATCGAATTTGTGATAATTGGTCGGAGAGCGAGCAGTTTTACATGCTCTCGCTAAATCATTGGTCCGCATTCTTATTTCAGAGTAATTAATACCTACATGCATAAGGCTATATTTAGGCTTAATAAAATACACGTTTTGTCTTCATATTTTCATACGTTGTGTATATAATATTTTCTTTGGATTGATATAACACACCACGAGCTTTACGGTGAAGGAAAACATCGAGAGGAAACCTGCATACGTCTGAGAAGAAATTCAAAGGCGTATGTATAGTCGTGCTTTAGTAACGGCGATGGACTCGCCATCTGTCACGTTGGCACCTAATATACCTCTGGCGGAAAGTGGGTGTGTGGGTATTACCTATACATCTCTGCCTACCCCTTCGGGGACCCTTGTGGGGAGGCGTGATGGAGGATGTCGTTAATAGGATTTACGGTATAATGAGCATAAGCGCTGGAGCAGCAGTTCCGTTGAAGCATTCCCAGATTCCAGGAATATAGGAAGGTACGGGAACGTTGGCCCTAACTTCGTTATTGACTTAAGATGAGACACGTGCTACACCCCTAGGTCATTAACCTTCATGTAATACGACCTAACGTAGGGGGCCGTTTCGATAAACTCATTTACACCTATCTGCTATAAATAGCGGAGCAAAACCCTGGCATCACTAAATGAAGCTATGATAAACATAATTTATATCTTATCTTACCAATATTATAAGCGAAAGTTTGTCAGGATTTTTGTTTCTCTTTCACGCAAAAACTACTGTAGGGAATTTTGCACGGAGATTGATCGTTAGCTAGATCTGGAAAAAAATGTAACAACCTTCTACCGATTACTTTCTTTTCGCGGCTTATATCTTCTGTGATTGAGCTGCATAGAGGGCAAATGGAAGGAATTGCAAAGGAGATACAGATATCAGACGGTTCGATCCCAAGCGATTGTTTTTTCTGAACTTTATAGTACAGAGAAAAATCTCACCACGAGCTTTACTTTCAAAGAAACATCGTGAAGGAACCGTGTGTTTGAGAAGAATTTGATATAGAGTTATTTGAGAATCGGTGATAGACTTGCCATCTATCACTTTTGAACGATAACTTATGTACGGCGGCCTTCCTGGAAGTGACGCGTGAATAGAATGGGTACTTTTAAGGTATTACTTATAACATTAGCTGTGCATATACCGGATCATGTCGTATTGCAAACAAATTAAAAGTGACGCCAATCATCGATCATTTAGCGACATTGGCTTTTTATATCCGGACACGTGGAAAGTTTGTTGCTAGTTGTGAAAGCCCCTATCTGTTCTTTTTAACTGGCTGAAAGCTTAATAGCAAAACGGTTACCGTAGCCAATAGGCACTAATAACTTTTGCTATGCTAGCAGTATATAGCTAGTATTGAATTTGAATTTCGAATACTTGTCAAATTGACATGACAGGTGAGTGATACTCATCACTACTACTAGTAGTAGTGATGAGTATCAGTTCATGGTGCAACTGCTTGTAAATTACTCCCGTTGGCTTGATAACCACAGAGGCTATTTACAATTCATTTTGCTAGTAAAAAGTATGACCCGTGGTGGCGGAGTAGTTCGAGTGGTCGCCTACAACCCAAAGATTACAGCCTCTAATACCGACTGTGGGTATTGGCTGTTGAGTTTTTCTGAACTTATGTACGGTGATGACACACCACAAGCTTACGGCGAAGGAAAACATCGAGAGTTAACCCACATACATTTGAGAATAAATTCAAAGACGTACATACATATGTACAGTCATGCTTGAAGGACGGCGATGGACTTGCCATCTGCTATATACTTTCCTCTGCCTACCCCTTGATGGACCCTCATGGGAAGGCGTGTATATAAGTGGAGGTAATTAATTATGACTCACCATTACTATAACCATTAAGTATTTACGTAGTCTCGATACTAGCTTCCTATGAGGTATCTGAAACAAAAAGAACAATAAAAATTTTAAATCGACGGCTTTTTTACAGAAACGATTACAGACACAAAGAAATAAAAACATGTTTAATTCTACATTTAGGTACATATATAAGTCAAAATAAGTTTAAAATTTTTTTGAACATAGAAAGTGACTTTTGACCCTCGATCACTAATAAGTACGTACAGGTGCATGTTTGTCCATTAAAATTGTATTCCAAACGTATACGTCTTCCTTATAGACCTATCCTCTTCCTATAGACTGCTATAAATAACGCATTCGAGAATCTCGTATAAATATGGTAGGTAGAGAGAATAGAGCGACAGTTCAAGAGAACGAAAGATCGTTTCATCCACATTCTTCAGTCTAATAATACATGCTCGCCGGTATTGAGTATTCTTGACGTTCCATCTTTGACCAATCGATTTGGTCTACCGGGTCTTCCGTCTCTTCTTCCGCGATCTTTCGCATTGTATACCTTTCTTCGTCTTTACAATCACACTCGATCACGTCAGTAGTGTAGCAAATTCGAACTAGTATCTAGTGTCTTTGTCGAAGTTAACTTTTGTACCTGGTTACACGATATTAAAACAAGACCATTTCAATAAACAATTATTAAAACTGACAGACATGTCTCCCGATCCAACCATGACATATCCAAGCTTTGTATCAAAGTTGCATTTAGAAGTTTGAATTCTGTATGCCGCCTGGAGAGTATCTGAAGCTACGCTATAGATTCTATAGATTACAAATTTGACGTCCTGAAGAATCCTGAGGTCACGGGTTCGATTCCCGATGGAGACGGACATTTTGTGTATTGAAGACGAATAATTGTTGTTGTCAATAAGACCTTAGCCTTCGATGTCTTATGTAGTATATAGTTCTTATATCTTTGCTGAGTTCGGGACTAAGTCAATTTGTGTAGATATTTCCCGAGATGTTTGTTTATTGACTTAATTAATATTTACTTAATACTATGCCGCATATTCTACGCTACGCACTTACTAACCGATCAGTCGAACGCGATACATCCGGGGGTCAACTTACTATATAACTTACCTTTTCAAGGTCCAATACTTAAATTCGACAGGATAATTGATGAATGTGATAGAATCGAAAGAGGTCTGAAAGTCTAGAGAGAGCTGGCGCTCTTCTCTTTCTGCGCGTTAGGGTGCTCGGCGTGATGATGTGTATAAATTAGCTCCACTACATTAAACATAGCTAAAGGGGGTCACCCTTAATATTAAAATCTGGTAGGTATATACTTCTTAGATATGTGCAGATCCTTTATTAAATTAGCTGAAACTGAGTTGACCATTGTTCACCAGACTGACTGGTTTCATAAAGATTTATAGTATAGCTTTGCATCGCTACGCTCGCGGTGGACGCTCGTCTTTGGAATATATTTCATTAGTGTGCGCCAGTATTGTTCCGAGCGTCTCTATTATTTTAGGGCGTCGCTTTGCGGGCTTTATATTTTCATGAAGTAATTAGTTTCCACGTGCGTTTTGATATTATTCTAACTATAAGCTAAAATGTTAGTGGATTTACTATACAGGTACGTGTGTAATGTACAGTACCTTACAATGTTATTCGAATATACCTATATGTAATTAGTTTTACATTTCATCAACGTAAAAAAATTTTTGTTTATCTTCTAGTCAAGCATTTGTGCCGGTTTTATGAATAAGTTATTCGATTTAGGGCCTTAGGGAGGTCGTGCCGTTTAGCCGCAAAGACAATTTTTCCATGAATACCGCTAAGAAAATCAGCAGGGAAACTGAATGTTTTGTAAGTAATGTAATGCACAGCTAAATGGTTTATTATAATATTCTTCACAATTACAATATTAACATATAAACTTTAATATTAATATATCTTTAAGTTTTGTATAAGGAGAAAGCATTAGAGACAGAATATAGAAATAGCTTTTTCTGGTTTAAAAATTACTTCGGCACGTAGTTTGTTCTAAGGTTCAGCCACTGACTAGCATGTACGAACAGGCTTATGACTGCGGCTGAAGCGAAAGAGGCCTGTAAGTCAAGGGGAACAGGCGACCTCTCTGCTAATTCCGTGAGGATAAATGTATATATGTGTATCTGTGTGTGTGTAAAGGGATATCTTGTTGAATTCCGACGAAACAATGTGCAAAGTAAGGAAGTGGGCTCTCGAAACCTTCGCCTCTCAACTTTGAATAATAAATACAACGGCAACTATTGTAGAGAACTCCTGAACGTGGAAAGTTTCAACACTTAGACTGCTGTTTTTAATATTACACCGGGAATTGACAATTTTCAGATTTTCAGAAGGTCTTCCGTTTTAAGCCTTAAGAGGTTATACAAATATCTTATCAGGAGTAATTGTATATTTAGTGTTCATTTTTTAATTTATTTCACAGTTACAGCTCGGGATGATAAATCTCTATAGGTATATAAACAGATTTCTCTGGCGTATCCTAATCTGGCATCCTGGAAATCTTTTTGTTTCATTCTTGTTTGAAGTGCTAATTATAAGCTTGTGTTATTATTATATGAATGTTCTCTGTTTATATACTAATTAGTTAATAAGCAATTCTGATATTTCCGACGTGTTTATTATATTATATTAATGCTTGGATGAAAACGAGATATTATATTTATTTATATATACGCTATGCCCCGCGGTTTCTTCCGCGTAAAAATTTTATTCATTAGTATTATTTATTTTCATTCACAACAAAACATATTGTGTGTTATTAATTAATCCAGCCATATGTGTTAATCCACCTAATAATCATTTAGATTAGAGAGCCGTGGTGGCCGAGTGGTTCGAGCAGTTGCCTGCGACGCAAAGGTCGCAAGTTCGAATCCCAACTGTACCAATGAGTTTTTCTAAAACTTAAGTACAGTGATTAGTCACACCACGAGCTTTACGGTGAAGGAAAACATCGAGAGGAAACCTGCATACGTCTGAGAAGAAATTCAAAAGGCGTATGTATAGTCGTGCTTGAGTAACGGCGATGGACTCGCCATCTGTCACGTTGGCGCCTAATATACCTCTGGCGGAAAGTGGGTGTGTGGCTATTACCTATACATCTCTGCCTACCCCTTCGGGGACCCTTGTGGGAAGGCGTGAGGAATAATCTATCCGTGTGCCAAATATCATTCTGTTCAGCTGTTCTGGCGTGTTTGAGGGACAAACGGATCCATACTGACTAAGACACTTTTGCATTCATAATATTAGTAGAATAAAAATTAATACCCTTGCGTTAGTCCTGCAAACTTTAGGTAACTAGAATACCTAGAATGTCACTGCAAGAGTTACTTAAAGTATACTTCCAATAAGTATTCGTCCACCTAGTTCTTGCTTAATTTCTTCCGTTCCTACTTAGTCCAGTTTATCAGTTAGTTATATTTATTGATATATAGATAATGACAATATATTTTCTAGGCTCGAGTGGAGCTGCCGGGCCCTCCGCCAGCGTACGAGACTGTCGTCGAAGGAGCCACAAGTCTCAAGAATCTTACGTTACAGGTAAAAATATACCAACTTTAAACAACATACCTAAAAAAAACCTAAAATCATCTGAATTTAAAACGCCATAAGAAGATTTAGAGAAAATCCCAATAAGTCCACGCGCTAACTTTTGCTTTGGTTTTGGGTCCAGTTCATTTTGAATACAAACAATTTCTTAATTCTATACATTCCAATCTATATATCACGACTATACATACGCCTTTGAATTTCTTCTCAGACTTATGCAGGTTTCCTCTCGATGTTTTTCTTCACATCTCGATATTTTACTTCACTTTATAGCTCGTGGTGTGACTAATCACTGTACTTAAGTCCAGAAAAACTCATAGGTACAGTCGGTATTCGAACTTGCGAGCTTTGTCTCTCAGGCTCGAACGAACACGGCTTTAAATCTTTAGTATTGTATATATAATATATCATTACATATCATAACGGCGAGTCCTTCACGGGGTAAGCGAAGTATAGCGAGGAAAAAAAAATGCATAAAACACAATTTTAATACTTATAATTGTTTTTGTGAAATCTCTAGTATGATTTCTTATGTTTTCAGGAAGTGGTGACTGAGCCGTGTGATCGCTGCCACACGCGATGTAACAGCGGACTGCCTTCATACGAAGCAGCGGTCATGCATACGGATACTAAGTTATAAGTTATATCATAAAATGCCTTGAATGAACACATAACGCGGTCACATTAACTTGACGCATGGCTTTGATGACGTCATTTTGGCGGTCAGGTACGGTGCGAAAAAAAAGCATGTAGCTAAATAAAAACTATATTTTTATTTTGGAGCATAGGTTTTATTTGTTAATCTTGCAATATGTTGCCCCATGTATTTTTTTATACAATATAATTGAAAACTATTTTGTTTGTTTTAAAACATTTTCAACACAAGATTTCTCCCTTCACTGTGTATATATTTCCCCATGTTAAAAAATTAGTAGTAACAGAAATAGTCTAAAAATTAACAAAAACAGTCCAAACTTAAACAATAACGAAAACGTAACAAAATGTCCAATAACAACAATAGCAACAGAAAACTAGTCAACATATCGACGCGCGTATCGGTAACAGAGATGCTAACCATACTGACGATTGCCGGGCGAGCTAAGGGAATGCGGGGGGAAGCGGGCGGGGCCTCGCATTCCAGCGATGCGTCAAGTTAATGTAACCGCATATAACATAGGAGACATAAGATTGTAGATGTAGACATGTGGGCTAAGTACCTACTTTAATGCAATGCTGGTGAATTGAGATATTGCACTATTCTATTGTAACTTATATTGGTGTTAACAAGTATTGTAGAATAAATGGCTCTCACCGTGAAAGTTAATCTTAAGTAATATTTTTTGCGAAAGTGTGTTTATTTGTTACACTGTCATGTATCGACTACTCAACAGATTTTTTAATTTTTGCATAGATGTTGTCACGACTATAGAAAAGAAGATATGCAGGCCTCTTTCCAAATAAAATCTGTTAGCTTGTAATCATAGTTATTGTCTATAGTCATTCAAAACAGATAAAACTACAATTCACAAACAATTTAATACTGAAAAGAGGTTACATTTATATATGTTGCTATATCTGAATGTTAGATCACAATAATATCCGTAATCTACTCCGTTCGAACGAAAATGGCTAGTCAAAAACGTGCATTTATGCCCTATAATTATTTACTTCTCATTATATCCTTAGGTTTTATTCCCTTTATTAAATTTGTCAATTTCCTTCGATGTTAAATTAGCAATATTAAAACCCATTATCTACACCACTATAATTATTATTACCTACCTTTTACCTTTACATTTGCGAGTTGCGAGTAATATATTCACGCCTTCCCATAAGAGTCTCCAATACCTAGCCCACTTCGCCAGTTTTCAAGTGCGAACGCGACACGTCTTTACTATGACGCCTATATACGCATATACTACTGTAGATAACACATAAATCTTTTCACCGTAAAGCTTGTTTGTCCACATAGAATCCATGTGTAAGTAGAAACGAGACCGGTTCGATCTTAATCTGTAAATCTGTTAATAAAGCCTCTCCGCCCTGTAGTATTACCGTAGTATAAAAAAAAATGCAAAATACATCGTTTCAAGCGATGTATTTTGCATATTATAAGTATAACTATATTGCCCATTATTTTTTGACAAGTCGGTACAAAGCTCACGGTATGCTCGAACTGTCAATATTTGAGCTACGCATATAACGATGTCGTCGCAAGCAAAGTAGGCTTTGCCACTCAACTGTCCACTTAATGTACTTGGAGGTAAGGTGTAATTTCGCTAATTTATGATTTGGCACTAACGAAACGAAGGTCTTCACACCACTCACAGATAAAAGTGACATTTCAGTCCCTACAACATAATTATGTATCTGCCACGTTCTTTCTTTGTTAGTAAAAAGTATTAAGCATAATATTAGTGAGGAGTAAAGCTTTACCTTCAATTGCCCTACATGTGTTTAACAAATTTGTTACCATTGAGTAATAACATTGCCTTTTAACTATAATTTTAAGCCTAATAACTATCCTTCCTGAAGTCCTGAAGAATTCAGTTGCCGACATACTTCATTTGAACACCTGAAGTATCTTTCCGATCTTGTTTATCCAACGTTAAAAGAAGCTTCCTAGAGTTTTAGGTTACCTAGGCGCAGACTTAGCGAACTTCCGTTATTTTTTATGTTTTAAGCAAATAATACTGCAAAACTTCTCTCAAGACAGCTTAGAAGTAGAACTTAGTTTCGTTCACTTAATATTTTTGTAACTCTGAAAGACATTTATCGCAATGTTTTTTTGTAAATAAAAATGTGTTTTGTTTAGTTCGTACATAATCAAAAGCAATTTATGTACTCAAGTCAAGTGTAAGTGCTGTGCGAAACCAAAATAAAGTACGATCTTAACTCTATGGTGAAGGAACACCAATGAGTTTTTCTGAACTTAAGTACAGTGTTTAGTCACACCACGATCTTACGGCGAAGGAAAACATCGTGAGAAAACCTGCATGCGTCTGAGAAGAAATTCAAAGGCGTATGTATAGTCGTGCTTGAGTAACGGCGATGGACTCGCCATCTGTCACGTTGGTACCTAATATACCTCTGGCGGAAAGTGGGTGTGTGGGTATTACCTATACACCTCTGCCTACCCCTTCGGCGACCCTTGTGGGAAGGCGTGAGGATATATTATTATTATTATGAAAGACGTCTGTAACATCGTCCATGACTGAGAACTCTCGCTTTAGCATTACAATATGTTTATCTCCAACCAAGTGATTATACCTCTGGCTACCTTTGAGCACTCTTTGGAAGGCTTAAGACTAGGTACTTAACTGCAGAACCCACTCGCCAGCCTTAAGGATACGCATCCGCTGTTTGGCAATTTTAATGTACGTCCTGTAAAAAGTGTTATTTTGCCACACATACACATGATGCTGATGCATGATGATTCCTATACGCTGTTCACCAGGCACTACGTCAGATCAGGTCTACGATGATGTTCTTTGAACCAGCGGAAGATTGGTCAACCATAGAGCTTATACAATGGAACATAAATAAAAAAATATTTATGTTATCAATTTTATTTAGTATAGAATTGATCATTCCGAGTCTGTAGAAGTAGTAGAAAGTTTTAATTGGCAATATTTCAAATTTCTTTGTAAAGTAAGATCCACAATTGCTTACTGAGTAGATTAAATAAGCAGAAATATGTGCATATATTCCAAAATCGATTAGCAACATCTATTGCTTCAAAGTAATGGTGTATTGGACTCAAGTAGTTAAAGCTTTGTCATCTTACTGTTTATATACCTTTCCCTAATATTATATACCTTTATGTGTCGTATTTTCGACAGCGTCGTATTTTACTCAATGTAGTTGCACTAATAATTATAAGATTGAGCTTATGTAATTAGGTATATATGTAGATGTTCAGAACGGGTCTTATGACTAGTCTAAGATGGAATTTTAAGCACCTAAGGATTGTAGTTAATGTAGTAAAGTGTACTCTGGAAATATTAAGCCTGCTATACACATTCACGAAAGCTATGCGATAAAAATACATCCATAGCCTCGCATTTATTTTCATAGAGTATAAGTTTTGTAAAAGGACGTACATATGTGTCGCCTGAATGTTTAGTAAATTAAAGAGGGTAGTTAGATTTTTGTTATTACTTCCGATGAGTAATCATATTAATAACAAAAATGTATAGCATTTAAAAAACAAATAAATAACATCGCTTATTATTATCATTAATGGCTTGTTTCGAAATTAATTTTAAAGGGGTGAATACGGCGAAAAACCTTTTCACGTCTATCATCACGCAGAGCCCCTCATAGGGTAGACACATTCATCGGTCTCTTCATACATGCTCGTTAAAATTCACGTGTATTCGTAGCTGTTATCGCTGCGCATAGTTATGCCTAGTCTGGGATCAGTTGGCTTTATGCCATGCCAGTGAAATTTTGAGTATTATTTTATTAGATTTAATTAATGATTCTTGGGGCCCCAGTGGTGTGTTTTTGGGGTCACCTGCAGTCATCATTGTGGCCACACGCCCAGGTGGTGTGTGCCAATAAGTATTGAGCTTTGAAAAACAACGATTTTGCATACGTCTAAGCAGAATTTCAAGTCGTCTAAAGACCGCATCAAATTCGCCATCTGTCACGCTTGGACCTAAAATATATCTCCGGCGGAAAGTGGCTATGTAGGTGTAGGTACTAGGTACATCCTAATAACCACATATATATCTATAAAAACATATTCAATACTAGTAAAAAAACGTGGGAACACGTTTGATATGTTTATATTATAATGTAGTTCTATATGCTACTACGATGGTTGATGGTAGATAAGCGATTACCGCTCATGAACAGCACAATTGCATTAGAACCACAATCAATTCAAGAGGTATCTATGTCATCATTGTTTTAGTTGAAATACTTTGTCAATTATTTTTGTTGCCTTTTTATGCAATGTCTAAATATTTTGGTATTTTATTCTTTTCAGTCACTTGATTATAAATATAAAATTCTTTTAAATATTTAAAATTGTTTTATTTAAAATACATTACTTATTTATTTAATACTTATATATACTGGAAAGGCGACAAACAACCATGTGAGCTGTCTGATTGCCGCTTGTGATCCTGAACCTAAGCCCTTGATGAACTCCATACTGTTATTATATCCCACAGTCTGGATGCTCGCGGCAGGAAACTCCTCTACTTGTACTAACTAAATCTCTTGGACTAACTTATCAGGTACTTGCACGTTCATTAATTTTAATGTATGCACAAATACGCCCGGCTGTTAAATAGTTCAGTTATATTTTGCTTTCTCGCGTGATTAGCAATCACGTGTTACAGGCCACAGTGAGGCATTCGGGTCAATGAGTTTTTCATTTGAATACGTACTTGTTTTTTTTACTATATAAGTACTAGGATTCCATGAATGGTAGGTGGACACATTACTATTAATATTGCAACACCTAGATCAAACTTCAAGAGTACTCGATACCGTTGAGCATGTGTGAAAAGACAAGAATGTGGATGAACCGAATGAGGTATCTATGTCGATTTCAGTAGTTATACACAGATGTGGAGATAAGTACAGTGAGTGGGGCTATATATATATAGCTATGCAGTACTTACATGTCTACAGTCTGGCACTTCAATCTTTATTAATTTACAAATGGATTCATTTCACGAACCCAACGTTCGTTCGGTCGGTGTGGTTGTCCGCGATTCATCACTCCATTTGGCTTTAGTTAACACATTCAGTGGTATAATCACCCTTATCGAATAACACATAAAGCTCATCTGATATTATATTTTAACAGTTGCCGTTGCAAAATCACTCTAATCAATCTACGCTTAAGGTTTATACCGATATCACACTGCAAGTCTAGAGTTGCAGCAAACTGACCCGTAATCTATTGATGCGTTATGTTGATATTGATTTGGTATATGAATTGTAAACAGATAAATTCAAAAATGAGCAATCTCTCATTTGAAAAGAGCCAATTTTGTACAGACGTGTAATGTGGATTTGACTTTTTTCATTTGGCTATACTGCTATACTTATATATTATCTATACTTATATATTATCTATATTTATATCAATAAAAGTCCCTAAAATAGTTAACAGAGTTAATTCCGCCAGCCAAGTGGCGAGTCCTATGCCGTTTCTTTTTCATGACTTTCTTTTCGTCTTTTCCTCATGTTTTCTTCCCCGTAATGTATCTTTAGATCAGAATGATCTCACTGGTATACACCGTTGGAGTTGGCGCCTGTCATCTGAATGGCTCTTGTAGTAACCGGGATGAATATAGTGTTACGAGCTGGGGTTCGGGATAATTAATGATAGCCGGTTGTTACACTTAAACGACACTTTATTCTATACACAGAATAATTCCGGAGACTTGTACGATAAATCCTTACACTATTCGCTACAGCTCTATTCACTATAACACTGATCACTACAACACAGTACTAGTACAACACAGTAAACCCTAGGTACTGAAACACTTCTACTCTGTATACACTACAACACAGTAACAGTAGAACACAGTAAACACTAGGCACTGAAACACTTCACTAATACTGTAACACTCACTATAGTCACCGATAAAACACTTGTGATCACTCGCACTGAACTAAACTCACTAAACTAACTCTCTAAACTGACTCGCTCAGACTCACTTAACTACTCGCTCAGACTCAACTCTCTAAACTGACTCGCTCAGACTCCCCGTGCCCATCGGATACCGCCTTATATATGGCACCGGCACGATATACTAGATATCGGTGGAAGGCTCTAGACTGCCATTAAGATGTTCGTAGAATTGCCGCGTGAATGCATCCGCAGAACAATGGCCGGGCGACGAAAACAACTTGTTTACGTCCTTTCTTAATTGCCTCCTTTTGTCTATATTTCCTGCTAAGTGTTGTTGTTTCGCATGGCTTTCACACGGCAAGCCCTCCAGAACCTTCCATCGTAACACTGCCCCCTCCTTAGACATGCTCGTCCCGAGCATCGTTAGACCCATGGTAGCGCGCCAATCGATCGACGTGGACGGCCTTCGGAGCTCCTCGTGGTCCCTTTTGTATCCGGTATGTCACATCGATGCTCCTAGTGACAACCCGGTATGGTCCATCTCATCTTGCTCGTAGCTTCGTAGATACTCCTTTCTTCCGTACTGGATGGTGAAGCCACACCAGGGATCCCCTGCTGAATCCAGGATTGTTGATGTTTCCGCCATAGCAGGTCTTCATCTTTTCAGACTTCTGTTGGCCGAATTGCCTCTTGTGACCGCAGAAGCCGTTCATTCTCATGCACCCGTCACCCGCATAATCTGTCACAGAAATTGGAGAGTTCGGTATTCTTGGGGCTCCTCCAAAACCAGCAAGCTTCCTCGTTGTCCTGGCCTCTATCTTGGTCCTGTCCAGACTTGCTCTATCTGGATAATTAAACTGCAGGAGGCCCTTTTCTTTGACTGCCGTAATTTCTTTTCCAACATGAACAGTCAGCTCCTTATAAAGATGGGTTTGTTCCACTTTGTTGCACTTCAGCTGCTCTTGAAGTTGCACTTGCTCTTCCCGGAGTTGCACTTGCTCTTCCCGGAGTTGCACTTGCTCTTCCCGAAGTTGCACTTGCTCTTCCTGCAGTCGCACTTGCTCTTCTTGTCCTCGCACTTGCTCTTCCTGACGTCGCACTTGCTCTTCTTGTCCTCGCACTTGCTCTACCGGACGTCGCACTTGCTCTTCCGAACGTCGCACTTGCAATTCCTTATCACTCCTCAGCTGCTCTTGAAGTTGCACTTGCTCTTCCCGGAGTTGCACTTGCTCTTCCCGAAGTTGCACTTGCTCTTCCTGCAGTCGCACTTGCTCTTCCTGACATCGCACTTGTTCTTCCTGACATCGCACTTGCTCTTCCTGAAGTTGCACTTGTTCTACCTGACGTCGAACTTGCTCTTCCTGATGTTGCCCTTGCTCTTCCTGACGTCGCACTTGCTTTTCCAGACTTCGCACTTGCACTTCCTGATCGCACCTCTCCTGCTCTAGAAGCTGTTGTGTCTGCTCTTCCTGACTTCGCACTTGTACTTCCTTATCGTGCCTCAGTTGCTCTTGAAGCTGTCGTGTCAGCTCTTCCTGACATCGCTCTTGCTCTTCTTGAAGTCGCACTTGATCTTCCCGAAGTTGTACTTGCTCTTCCTGATGTCGCACTTGCACTACCTCATCACTCCTCAGCTCCTCTAGAAACTGTCGCCACCGCTCTTCCTGACGTCGCTCCATCCCCTGCAGCAACGCTATGAGTGCAGCTATGTCCATGGTAGCCGGAACTTGAGGATTCATTGGCGGTGCATTCCCAACATCGCCAGTGGCCGTCGGCTCCGCAGTCTGCTGTTCTTGCTGCATTACTTGGGTTGGACCCGGAGTGTCGTCTTTTGGTAGAACCGGCATAATTATCCCTCACTTCTGACACCAAATGTTACGAGCTGGGGTTCGGGATAATTTAATGATAGCCGGTTGTTACACTTAAACGACACTTTATTCTATACACAGAATAATTCCGGAAGCTTGTACAATAAATCCGTACACTTCGCTACAATTCTATTCACTATAACACTGATCACTACAACACAGTACTAGTACAACACAGTAAACCCTAGGGACTGAAACACTTCTACTCTGTATACACTACAACACAGTAACAGTAGAACACAGTAAACACTAGACACTGATACACTTCTACTCTGTGTACACTACAACACAGTAACAGTAGAACACAGTAAACACTAGACACTGATAAAACACTTGTGATCACTCGCACTGAGCTAAACTCACTAACTAACTGACTCGCTCAGACTGACTCGCTCAGACTGACTCGCTCAGACTCCCCGTGCCCATCGGATACCGCCTTATATATGGCATCGGCACGATATACTAGATATCGGTGGAAGGCTCTAGACTGTCATTAAGATGTTCGTAGAATTGCCGTGTGAATGCATCCGCAGAACAATGGCCGGGCGACGAAAACAACTTGTTTACGTCCTTTCTTAATTGCCTCCTTTTGTCTATATTTCCTGCTAAGTGTTGTTGTTTCGCATGGCTTTCACACGGCAAGCCCTCCAGAACCTTCCATCGTAACAATAGTATCCCTAAAAGAACTCGGGAAATAATGTAACGTAAAACATAGTTACTTATCCAATGTTTAGAAAAAACGAAAGTTCTAAAGGAAGAAGCCGTTTAATATTCAATTTATTCCCAACTTAGTACAGAGAGACCATCGGAGAGATTACAAGTCCATGTAAACGATTATGCATCGCTGCGGTACAGAACACAACCCAGTTACAAACAGTAACCCAATTATATTTTCTTCCTATATTCAAGAATTCACTTGTAAAGAGTGACCAATGAGATTCCTGAACTTAAATAAAGAGGATTATCAGACCACGAGAATACAATGAAAAGCCCGCTTTCGTCTAAAATTAAAAGTTATGTGAAGACGTGCTTATAGGACGGCGAGTCTATACTTAAATGTCTCTCATGATGTATAGGGAGGTAAAAGAGGTTACTCTGGACAGGAGCAAATGGAAGGGACTGCATCAGAGACACAGCTCCTAAATTAAATATGATGATGACTTGGTTACTTAAATATGAATATAGTCGTGCTTGAGAAACGGAGATGGACTCCCCATTTTTCACGTTGGCACCTATATTTATCACCGGCGAAAACATGGTGCTATTACACCAACCCAAACTTAGCCCTTTAGATACCCTTCTTGGAAGGCGTGAAGATATTGTTGTAAGAAAACATCGGTAACATAGGCAGTAGATTTCTAGGCGATGACGTACTGCCTGCTAGGGTACTATGTCTGCGATTCAAAGGCGCATTAAGTACAACTTTTCGAATAACAAAAGTAGGGAAAAGTTACGCACGTAGTATTGCCAGTTAAATGGACCCACTTTTGAAACACTATGGAATACCAATCAGCTTCACGAAGCGTTGTAATGAGATCTATCCTGCATTTAAAACGTAATACCTAACCTAAAACATTTTGAATTCAGAATTAGGAAATACTGTCCACAAAACGTTATACCTAAAACATTTTGAATTCAGAATTAGGAAATACTGTCATAAAAACGTAATACCTAAAACATTTTGAATTCAGAATTAGGAAATACTGTCCACAAAACGTTATGCCTAAAAGATTTTGAATTCAGAATTAGGAAATACTGTCATAAAAACGTAATACCTAAAACATTTTGAATTCAGAATTAGGAAATACTGTCATAAAAAAGTAATACCTAAAACATGTTGAATTCAAAATTAGGAAATACTGTCATAAAAACGTAATACCTAAAACATTTTGAATTCAGAATTAGGAAATACTGTCCACAAAATGTAATGCCTAAAACATTTTAAATTCAGTATTAGGAAATACTGTCTACACACACTACAGTACGTACGTACTGTACATAATAATTGTCAAAACAGCAGATCATAAATTCGGTAGTACATACATATCGTCACGCCAAGTCGCTCACGGGCAGTAGGCAGAGATAATAATTAGTTATAAATAATTTTGTGAACGCAGCTGGCTTCTCGTACCTACTAAACGGACGCACGTTGGTCTAAGGTTAGTCAGTTATAATAAAAAAAAATATTTCTTCACGCCCTCCCGCAAGGGTCCCAGAAGAGGAAGGCAGAACACCTACTTTCCGCCAGAGATATATTTTTGGTGCCAATGTGACAGTTGGCAAGTCCGTAATCCGTTATTTAAGCACGACTATGCATACGCCTTTTGAATTTATTTTCAAACGTATGAAGGTTTCCTCTCGATGTTGTCGTTCTCCGTAGCTCGTGGCTTCTGAGCTTCTGAGCTTAAGTACAGTGATTAGTCACAACTAATCACTGTACTTAAGCTCAGAAAAATTCATTGGTACAGGCGGGATTCGAACTTGCGATCTTTGTGTCTCTCTCTCTCGAGTTCGAGAACTCGAACCACTCGCCCACCACGGCTCTGGTTTATTTAAGTTTTATTTAGATATCATGTTTATTCCAGCTGAGATATCTAGAGACTTAAATTTACATTATTTATGATTCTCTGGCGAAAAGTGAGACTAATTTCGAGCATCTTACTGTCGCCGGTTTAAACAGCCATTACGTAGAAATCTCACGTAAACGCAATAATACTAGATTAGGAGGATTTTGATAATAAAGCTAGTCATTTTATTGCCTCACTATATCGCTACAACGATATGCTTGTATAGCGTTGTTTTAAAGACTTATTTAACTATACTTTCAGTAGGAAACTGGTGTCTAAATTTTAAAGCAGCAAAAACAAGCGTCCATAACACTGGTAACCGCTCACCATCAGGCAAACCGCATGCTTGTCTGCCACCAATGTGATATTATATATATCCTCACGCCTTCCCACCCATAAGGGTCCCCGAAGGGGTAGGCAGAGGTGTATAGGTAATACCCACACACCCACTTTCCGCCAGAGGTATATTAGGTGCCAACGTGACAGATGGCGAGTCCATCGCCGTTACTCAAGCACGACTATACATACACGCCTTTGAATTTTTTCTCAGACGTATGCAGGTTTGCTCTCGATGTTTTCCTTCACCGTAAAGCTCGTGGTGTGACTAATCACTGTACTTAAGTTCAGAAAAAGCTCATTGGTAAAGTCGGGATTCGAACTTGCGACCTTTGCGCAGGCAACTGTTCGAACCACTCGGCCACCACGGCTATTAAAAATGTGGTATTAAAAATCCGATTTCGGCATTCCATTTTGTCCTGACAGTCTAAATCAGATGCTCGCTTAACACTTGGGGATAGAGTGTGTCTTCTAAAAAGAAACGTAACAACATAGTCATAGAGAAACGGCGATGGACTCGCCATCTGACACGTTGCACCTAAATGTATCTCAGCGAAAAGAAATAGCTGTGATACAGCTCAGGACTGTAGTCGGAAGGCGCGACGATATTAAAAGCGCTCTAATATTTAAAATTAGCAATTAAAAAGTGAAGTACAACACAACTGAACTATGTACTGGGAAATAAGGACCTTAGCACACAACGACAACACAGATCGTAGGGTTGTGACTAGAAGAGTTTTGAGTATGTGGAGTGTGGTTTAAGAGGAGTATGTAAGTGCGTATTATACTTACATGATAGAAGATGTTTGTATGATTGTATACAGGATAAGCTGCGGGTTCGATCCCGCTGAGGGCAGATATTTGTGTGATGAACACGTGTTTATGTATCTCAGTCTTGAATATCTTATTTTATTTATGTATATATCTATCTATATAAGTACATATATCGTTGTCTAGTTACCATAACACAAGCTTTGCTTAATTTGGTACTATGTCAATTTGTGTGGACTTGTGCCAAGTTATTTATTAATTATTTCCGATTTCAGAATTGATTTCACCAATGTCCTCTTTGGGTACTCAGCGGGTTATTGAATAAAAACATTAAAAGTATTCAGGCTTATATTATAACGGGAGCGGGCAAATTCGCGTTTAGGACCATTACCTAAAGTAGGTATAAAAGTACAATAAAACTTCTTACAGACAGCGAGTGTGTCACGTGACGCGACCCACTCGAACTCACTTCACTCGTCAAGCATCGTCGAGCGATAGTAGGTTTGGTATGTTGAAGACTTCTTTTCAATTTCTTCATACCTAGCTACAAACGTGTATGCTAAGTATGTTGATGACGTCATCATGACTCACAGGTTGAAACATTAATCTGTGCGGATAGATCAGATAAGGTCAGTTGAGTTTGGTGTTGGTAAAAATAAAGAAGAAGGTGAGTGCAAACGGCTAAAGTAGTCGTAAAGTAAAGTAGTAGTA
>JACCPG010008555.1:0-10186 GCA_016069955.1 Drepana arcuata | reverse complement strand
TTAAGATGCCAGCAAAGTTCTTTCTTACTGAATTGTTTTGGTGGAATTATCGGTTAAAAAAGTCTTATATTCGGCTTAAGATATTTATTTATTAGAGCACCCCATATAACAAAAATAAACAATAATAGATGATGCGAAATGTATATACAGATGATGTCAGTTATTCAAGCCCTTCAATACTGGCAAGATTTGAAATGGGTATTGCGCATGCATCCTTTCTGAACGGTTCTTGCATCCACCACTTTTGAAATTCTTGTAAGGCTGGTTTTTGGACAAGTTCCTTCTCATCGTTCACTTTTGCACAAAACTGACAATAGAAGTCGGATTTTGGTGATTCATCTAATTTATGATAAGAGTAGTGACTGTGCCATTTGAAATAGTTATAATACTCATTTTTGTCTGTGATGAGACGAAGCATAGCCTGCACCAATTCTTCGGGTCCAAGTTTATATGCATTCAGATAGATTCCATCCGGCATAAACCTGAAAATCACAATTAATTTAAAAAAAACGAATTAATTTCATATTGCTGTAATGCTAATTACTGCATATAATCGCTTTTCATTTGATTATTCCAATGTAATTTTAGTCATACATTGCAATGTCTAACAGACATCGAGGTGCCTAATTGACAGAGAATTTGTAGAAAAAATGTAGTAAATTTAAGTTCGATGTAAATTGACACACAAGCCCTGTTCGTCCTTTATTCTGCTACCATAACTACTACTGCCAAATAGTTATGCCTTAATTTTAGTATCAGCTTGACGACATGCTCGTTTGTTCGACTTTTGTGGTCGTCATATATTCACGCCAGTTTTTATCGGAGTTATATTTAAGTGCTAACATGAGGTATGCAAGTCTAGATAGAACTGGCGTGATGATATGTATATATGTATGCTAACATGATGAAAAGCAAGTCCATTGCCGTACTCAAGGACGGCACTTCCTACTTCTTTGAACTTCTTTTCAAACGAATGCAAGTTTTCTTTCGATGTTTTCTTCATCGATTATATTATTGGATGATATGATCAAACATCAAAAATGTACACGTTGCAATGTACTTCATACACGTACCTGGTATAGTTAGCGGCACCGTAAACAACGGGAATAGCAAAGTGGTTAAGAGGACGCAATAACTCTCCAGTAACGAAATCATCACTAAAATATCTTTCAAATGAGAAGTAAAAGTAGTAGTCCATTTCAAGCTTTTCCAAAAATTCTTTGAGATCTATTTTCGACCGATTTTTCGGTCCGCAATCGCCATAAATATCCAAACTTAAATTGTATTTGTTCATTTCTTGTTCAACTTGTTTTGAAAACTTCATTCTGGTACCTGTGCAATCTGATATGTACCAAGCTGCTGCCAGAGTTTTATTCCTTAATTTAGCTTTTACATCATCAGAAATAGGTGCCATTAATTCAACTGATTTCCAATCCATCTTTTTCTTCGGACCTATGATATCACCTTCTTTGTTCTTGATGATAATATAACCGAAGTAAACGTCTGAATCTAGTTTATACGTCCAAGTCATATTAAAATAATTGTCTAACCGCTTGCTGCACATAGGATAGTGGTCAGAAGATAGTGCGCTGACGAAAACGTACTTTTGATGGGGCGATCTCATGTACGAATACGGCATCGGTAAATTGCTGAAAGTTTCCGGAGCGTGGAACAATAACACGTCGAAATAATTAATGCCTCGAAACAAATTATGGTCGTCTGTAATAAAACAATTATCTACAAGACATCCTCTGGTTTTAAACAACTTTTGCCCTTTTTCAGTGAGTCTCGATCTAGGTGCTTTAAACCATAATAAAATAAATTTTATCCTAGCCGTTTGAGGCTTCATATTCTCGGACAAAAATTCCATCATACCGTAATTGAATACCCATGTAGACCTGAATTTTGAAAGTACACTTTTTATGGCGTCACTCGTTTCACGGCCGTTCCCGGAAGTGGCAAATAACAGTGTTAAACAAACACAAGGCAATAATAATTTTATAAAACTCATCGCTATAAAATTGAGAAGCGTCATTGGTAGTAAAATGTTAATGACTGGTTGTTGAAGGCAGTTGGAAGATCTATGATTTCTTAACACAGTTGGTGATATTTTTCCCGGCACTGTTTTCTGTACTCTTGGGTATAATCAAATTCTTCCCCGACCAACCACTCAGCGTGCTCACTCTGAAATGTAGTTAGTGTATCTCCTACAGATTATTACTGAATTGGTATTTCGTCTAAACAATCAATACCTTTTATTTATTGTTTAGCCGCTTTGTTACGTAATTGGTTAAATGATGACATAACAATTGATGATTTGACGCGATTTATAGCTCATGTATCTTACATGAGCTATAAATCGCGTTAGGCAATAGTTACTTGGGGCCATAATAAATAACGTGACATTGTTACATTGTTATAATTATCAAAGAGTATGTATATATATAGTATATACAGAAGAATAAACGAAGTCTACATAGTTCTTCATTGTTGACCGAGGTTTTAACCTACAATCTTAACTTTGAAGAATATTACTTTAACCACCACGGTCTCTATTATAATAGCGAAATAAATCATTTTCGAGGTAGATGGTATCCGTCAATCCATCATGGCGGATCGCCGTCGGCAGTGACCACAGAATATATTGCCAGTTTATTATAGATTATGGACTTATGGTGAATTGATGCCTCTCCGTGCCTTGAATATCAATAGAACAGGAATAATATGCTAAATCCAAATTGCACGAGTACCGAAGATCGTAAATATTGAAGTATGGATTGTCTTTGGAACTTATTATTGAGGACTGAATTGAATTCCAGTATTTATGGGTTTTTGATATTCTGCTATACCTATAAACCTACCTACCTATATACCTTCAAAGTTAACATGGGGTGAGGGTGTTGTTATACCTTTGCCGACCCCATCGGATCCGTATGGAAAGTTTGAACTTGCCATCTTAACGTAACAGTCGACTACTCGAACCACTCGGCCACCACGGCTTGTATAAGCTGTTTAATTATGTGTATAAATATATATGTACTTATTTACATAAAAAACTATAAGAAACTGACCTTAAAAATAAACCAATGGCATAAAAAAGAACAGGCTGTCAACATCCTGTCATAATATTATGTGCCTCTGAATTTTCTCAAAAAATAAAAAACGCAACACTACATACTATGCGCTCCGTATTCGTATATAAGAAATACTCACAATATTTTAAAAATGTGAAGAGGATTGCCTGGTGAGAATACATTCACTATACAATCATACATTTACATAAATATCATCATGCCGAGTCCCTAACAGGGTAGCCAGAGATTCTCTCTTGACTTATATACCTCATTCGCTTCGTCCGCATTCATCAATCTCTTCATACATGCTCGTCGGTTTCGGGTAATTCAATATATATATTTATTGCTAATTAGGGTCAACTGCATCTGTGTCACGCATCCTTCAATACGAATATTAGTAAAAAAGGCGAAGACCACAATTTTACTATCCAGCAAATCCAGAGTTCCTTCAAAAGGGGCCCAATTCAGCCCAAATTAGAGTCCCCGGAGTTGTACACAGACTTGTGTCGTTGGTTACCCCACAACCACATTATAGAGAGATATATATATATATATATATTTTAGGTGCCAGATGGCAGATGGCGAGGCCATCGCCGTTTGTCAAACACGTTTTTAATTGTCTTCTCCAACCATATGGGGTTCCTCTCAATGTTTTCGTTCACCTTAAATCTCGCGGTGTCACTAATCCCTTCTTAAGTTGACTCTACACTTCCAGGTATATATACTACACATTTTAAAAGAACAAAATACAAATGTGTACGCATGCCTTAGTGGATAGTCTGGAGTTATACATGGACGACCTGGTGGATTGCTTCGAGGACTTTATCAAGAAATCTTTAATATTGATCACAGTAGCTATTGGCGCAGTTGTAGCTATATTCGTGTACTTGATGAAGATAATCACAGATCGAACCGAATTTAGAATGCCACTTACTCTACCAGGTAATTTTTTTTTTGTAATACCTACAATAATAAAGTCAGGGGTCATCGAAATCGGCGAGTGTATGAAGAGACTGATGAATGTGAATGAAGCGAAGAAGGTCTGAATCTAGAGAGAACTAGCGCTACAATAACTCAGTGAGATGCGATGTGGATAAAAACACCAAGAGAAATCGAAACAAGCGAGGATACATGATTGAGATGAATGTAGATAGAACGAAAGAGGTGTGTTATTCTAAAGAGTGTTGGCGTTTTTCTCTTATAAAATATAATGATATTATTGCTATAGATATAGCGATAGATAGACATAAGCCTAGTTCTAAAGTAGACCCAAATGAAAATATAAACATTTTCAGAGTTTGAATATATAATATTATTATAATAATAATAATATCCTCACGCCTTCCCACAAGGGTCCCCGAAGGGGTAGGCAGAGGTGTATAGGTAATACCCACACACCCACTTTCCGCCAGAGGTATATTAGGTGCCAGCGTGATAGATGGCGAGTCCATCGCCATTACTGAAGCACGACTATACATACTCCTTTGAATTTTCTTCTCAGACGTATGCAGGTTTCCTCTCGATATTTTCCTTCACCGTAAAGCTCGTGGTGTGACTAATCACTGTACTTAAATTCCGAAAAACTCATTGGTACAGTCGGGATTCGAACTTGCGACTTTTGCGTCGCAGGCAACTGCTCGAACCACTCGCTCGCACCACACGTATAAATATAATGGTCTCTAGTCAGATACTAATTCTTGAGTCGGGTACTTGTTGCGTTTAGGGACAGTAAGCATTATTTGAAGCATGTTGCTGATTACTTTTGATAATAATAATATAATATAAACTTGCATTTTTATTCGGCGAAACGTGTATACAGATACTATTACATATATTTCTGTCAATAATTTTAAAGTGAATAGACATATTTGAGAACAAATTTAGTAAACATACAGACAATAGCTAGATTTGTGCAATAAACAATCTTATTTTAATAGGCACACCACGCATAAGCCGTCCGAATATAATCCGTGTCAGCGATGCAAGTATCCAATCAAAAAGCTTTCAAGATATTAGGGATTCTAAAAACCAAAGGACTGCCCCCAACGACTACATGATGTACCAAGACAACGACTTGAGAAACACGTCTACGTCAATTTCCAAAGTACCTACTTTGACTACAATGAAAAGTTTAACCGATTACGATGAAAACAAACCTTATTTCAGTAGCTCAAAGGTAAGTAAAGTTTTATTCACATTTCATGTTGTGACGACTGCTATAATACCGCAATAAGTGTGTGTTACTTTTTACTTTTGTCGTCATTATCATTTTATATCATACCTCCTTTCATGAAGGGTTCCTGAAAGAGAAGGAGGTACTAACGTGATGGATTATAGCTTTTTTCATACTTACTTAATCCCACTGCTAGGTCTTCTCTTTTTTGCGCCAACTGTAGTGTGCGAGACCAAATTTGATTGATATACCTTAGCATTGAACAATATAACCCAATTAATAAATCATATTTTACGTTCAACGATATTAATTCTTACATTAGATTAGGATATTATACAATTGAGACGCATTAAAATAGTAACGGGACAAATACAACCACACGAAACTAAGAAAACTCAGACGTAGATGTAACCTGATATGTAGCGTAGCCGATCACAAAACCAATCAATTACCTTGAAAGGCGAGGCCTGTATTCAACAGCTTTGAGTGCAATAGAAACTCATCAACTTAAGTATTTAAAATACTCTACAGGTACCTCAATGTGAGAATGGCAATGCTTGCAATCCCAGTAAGAGTTCGAGAATAGAAATTTCGTCTATAAAAACGCTTGTTGCTGTGAAGCCTTGTAACGACTGTGCAAGCAGGTCTTCTTGGAAAAATTCCCTTATGCGAAGCCTTTCTGCACCCAGGTAAAGACTTGAAAATTTTGAGAATTTCTCCTATACCTACATATATTTCAATGACGAGCATTCATGAAGTATTCGACTATCTAAAATTATCGTTTTTCACATGATCACAAAACATTTACACAATCATTCAAACCAAATTAGCAAATTAATTTTCTAAGAGCCTTTAATAATTATAGACAACCTTTTGATCCAGGTCCAGGTAGTTGGAACGTGGATCAAATAGATCGGACTCTGAAGGACGGGAACGTTAAGAGTACTCGAAACCGACGAGCATGTATGAAAAGACTGATGAATGTGGGCGAAGCGAAAGAGGTATGTAAGTCTAGAGAGAACTGGCGCTCTATACTCTCTGCCTACCCCGTTAGGGACTTGGCGTGATGATATGTATGTATGAAAACCTTTATTTGGAAACAGTATGAACCCAAAAACATGATACTACAAAATACACCTTAATGTACGTACCCACATTACTCATTAGCCTTGGTGACCGAGTGATTCGAGTAGTTACCACAAAGTTTGCACGTTCGAATCCCGACTGTACCTTAGAGTAGGAGTACACTGACTCCTCACACTACGAACATTATCCTGAAAAAAACTTCGCGAGGAACTTGCATGCTTTTGTGAAGAAATTCAAAGACTGAAAGAAGAATTAGGTATATATGTAATAGTTGTCCTTGACAAACTGCGATGGACTCGCCATCGGTCAAAATGGCACCTAAGCTATATCTCTGACGAAAAGTGGGTGCGTGCATACTACTTTCACACCACTATCTACATTCTATATTCTTATGGGGAAGTAAGATATACAATAGCTCTACTCTCCAGTCTTAGCCTTAGTCTTGATAAGAAGGTTACTTGCTATTACTATTAGACTGGTATATATGATTTTTAAATATTTTTTTTTAATATTTAATAAAATTGCTATGCTTGATATTGACACAGAACTTACTAGTGTAGCAATTACTGATTTTGAATGCATTTGAAATGTCTGTTTCAGGATGACAAGATTCGATTCTGGAAATTGTATGCCAAGACGTAAGTACTTAATTGTTGGTGATTAAAATACTTATTATAACTGTAGCTGATAAATATTTATATTTAATCAATATTGGTAATTAATAATGTTGAAGAGATTCAACATTATTAATAACATCAATATAATCAAATCGATCGGATGCTCAAGGACGGGAACGTCAAGAGTACTCGAAATCGACGAGCATGTATGAACAGACTGATGAATGTAGACGAAGCGAAAAAGGATGTAAGTCTAGAGAGAACTGGCGCTCTAAACTCTCTGCCTACCCCGTTAGGGACTCGGCGTGATGATATGTTTGTATGTATGTAATAATATTAAGTTTTGACCAACAATGGAATTGTTGCAGTTTAAAAAAAAAAAGGACTTGGTTAAGAACTTTACAATTTAAGTTCTGCAATCTAGGATACGTTTTTTTATTATGTGCTACTGCGCTAAAGAAATAAATACATTTTATCCTTTATTTTAATGGTCTCAACCTAGCATCGACTTCACATTCAAATGAAATCGGCTTGGGGTAAATCGGTTGGATTACAAATACTATTAAGGACGTGTGTGCAAGAAGAGGCAGAGGTAGGCCAGGTTCCAACTACCTGGATCAAATAGATCGGACTCTGAAGGACGGGAACGTTAAGAGTACTCGAAACCGACGAGCATGTATGAAGAGACTGATGAATGTGGACGAAGCGAAAGAGGTCTAGAGAAGACTAGAGAGAACTGGCGCTCTATACTCTCTGCCTACCCCGTTAGGGACTTGGCGTGATGATATGTATGTATTAAGGACGTAGGTAGTTTTTTTGTAGTTTATATAATATGTAGGTTCTGTAATTTCAGATCATTTGTCCGCATCCCATCCTTGCTCGAAGCTTTCACCGATTCGTACTTCATGCTGCTCAATGTGCTGCGCCGACGACGACCGACGATGACAATGTGCCCAGTAAAAAATTCAAATCTTACAAAAAAATACAATAAAATGGAACCCATTCAAAGCTTGTCGTTATTACTGGAAATTGAGTGAACCATCTCAGATCGAAATATCAAGTGTGCGCGCATAGAATGTCTTAAATTAAACTTGTCATGTCTAAGTTTAAATTACGGTCCGTACTGTACTTGTGATTGTTGCATTAAATTAGTAATTAAAATCTAGATAGGATTATTTTATTTATTACAAAATACTCACGAGAAATGACCTTTCTTATTTTAAAACTAATTTTGTTTCGTATTTTGCTTTGCGTTCGTTTACAACTAAACTGTTAAAATAGATATAGCCTCGCACTTAAGATCAGAAATAAAACGGAAAATATTCTTTAAATTAAAGCTACAATATAATGAAAGATATATATAGAATAAATATTTTATCAGCATTGTTTCACGGTACGAAATTCAATGTTTAACAGAATTTCCCGTTGAAATTTGATTCGCATCCAAAAAGCACCGCTCATAGTTTATTAGCAGAGAGGTTCCATAGTAAGAACGTCAATATTTAACGGAATTTCCCGTTCAAATTTGTTTCACATCCAAATAGCACCGCTCATTGTTTATTAGCATGGAGGTGCCATACATAGTACGAAATGTTTCCGTCAATGTTTAACAGAATTTCCCGTTCAAATTTGATCCGCATCCAAATAGTACTACTGCTGCTACTAGTACTGCTCATAGTTTATTATGATGAAAGTTCCATATTTAAAATGTGAACATTTAACGCTATTGAACGGCAATCAAATTGGATTCGCATCCAAGTAACACCGCTCTTAGTAGTGAGGGTAACAGAATGAAACTCATCAAGATGTTTTCTTTATCTATAAGTACTCCATGGTAACTTTGCTATAAACAACGTTTAATTATATTTACGTCATTTACTGTCACATATAAATTCCTTTATGGTTTAGTCATTAGTGACAAATGAGTTATCAAAAGTACAAGTGAAAATGTTACTTCATCCATAAAAATATGATGTAAATTTTGACGAAAAGAAAGATGGCAAGGCAGCGAATATATTATACAGGTTTAAGAATTTAAATCGACATATACTTACTTGCACATTTAAAGAAACGCATTGATAAAGAAGGGATACGCTGCTCTTGGTTACTACACCCAACCGTCAAACTTTTGGACCCTATTATAAGCCGCGCGACAGAAGATCCAAGTAATGTTATATCAAAGTTCTAACTGAATATACAAAAGCAGTGCAGTAGAGCCCTGTCAGCGAGCCACATGTCGAGCACAGAAATTGCATAGATTCCCATCTTTGGCAACAGACAGCCGTGGACTGACCGACTCATGATTTTCCCAGGCACGTACACCCGAGCTCATCGGGTGCAACTCCAGTCGAAGGCTTCGTCTCGATGCAATACGACCAATGTTCAGCGCTTTCGACAAATAGCCTCTAAAACGTTCCGTAGAACGTACAAAGCCATGATTGGCAATTATGTCGCCATTGCCACCCTCTTAGTGGTGATCTTTCTGACTCTTTTGCTCCCAGATATATCGCAAAAGTTACAGGCGCAGCACGAGTTGAAGGATATGAAGAAAGTCTTGGATATGGTCACGGTAAATAAACTAGCAATAGTTATTTGTATTTACGTAAATCTAGGGCTGAAAAGTTCTCTGCCATAAGCCTTCTGAGAATTTTCTTATTTTCTAGAAACTAGAAGTTTTAAAGAAAAACTAGTAGGTACTAGTTTGTCTTTCTAGTTTGCCTACCCCGTTAGGGACTCGCGTCGATGATATGTATGTATGTATGAGAAATCATTATATCTAACCTTTGGTACATTATTGGGTTAGCACGCCACAAATACTTATAAATAGGTAATTTTTGGTAAGGTAATTTGTAAAATTCACATTGCTTGAATTAGTTACTCAGAGAATAAAGTTTTTAAGCGTTCAATAAAAATCGACGACTGTCCCCACGAACACCAAACTCAACGCACTCCAAAATGCATTCCCTCCAGCGTTCGCTAGTGCGTTTAAAATAGCGATTATTTATGACTTGTGAACGACCGTAGCATACATATATGCTTTATTCGCCAGAAGGAGGTCAACCGCGCTGAAGTAGCATGCTTGACAGTTGCCGATGAGATCTGCCGCCTGCAATGCTCCATGCACGATGGAAGCACGGAAACTGTTAGTATTGTATTCCAATACCGACTAATGGCAACTAGTTTAGTGGTCAAACAGCTGGCTAAAACGCGAGTTCAAGGGATCGCCTTCCGTAGAG
>JACCPG010008553.1:0-26613 GCA_016069955.1 Drepana arcuata | reverse complement strand
AACTTTATCCGTACATCTATACTTATTTATTTACTAGCTGTGCCCGCAACTTCGTCCGCGTGGAATTTAACTAAAAAGTTATTGTTAAATTTCTTGTTATGAAAGTAGCCTAAGTTACTCCTTATTACATCAGCTAACTGCTAGTGAAAGTCTCGTAAAATCGGTCCAGCCATTTCAGAAATTTGTCAGAACAAACAGACAAACACGCATATTTAGAAAGTAAATAGTGGTTATTTTAATATTGCAAACAGACACTTCAATTTTATTTATTTGTATAGATTACTCGGTGAGAAAGTTTTGTCACGTATTCTTTGCTTACAAAGTATTGTCTGATTATTTTTTTGCGTTTTATTCGAAGAACATAGTGGTAGAGGTCTTTGTCTATTCATAGGACATAATATACTTCGAGATACAATACACTGAGTAGAGTTAACAGTAACTTCTATGTCCACTATAGTATAAGTTAAACAATTACCTAAATAACTTCCTTCTGGAATAACTAGCTGTGCTCTACTGTTTAACTGTCAGTAGAAATTTGATAATCTTGGGGTATGAATGCATTTCATTCATGGGGTATGAATGAACGTAAACGGCATAAAGATATAGCCTTTCTCCAGAAATTATCCATCTAATGCAAAAATACTTTATTAAATCTGAGTAGACATTTTATAAGATTATCGCTCTTTATAAATATATGTATAGATTATTCTCATTTTGTTTTGTTAGTGCAAAAACACTCAACGCTCAAGCTTGAATGTATGTTTCCCGCAACTTTATATATTTCTTAAGGAGAAGGTACAACTTTTATCAATAACTTTACAAAGCTTACCTTACTTCACTTTTAATTTCCTCTAGAACCTATAAAAAAAGTCCTGCTCTAAACATGGTTGAATTGGTTGATAAATCGCCCATTCAGTTTAGGTTCTCACATTCTTAACTAATATTAATTTTTTTTAAAGAATTTTAGGCTAACGTTGGGAAGGGGATGCGACCCAAGATCGGGCTCGTATTTGGTTCAGCGTATTTCTTGGCCGAAACAACGTGGAAACGCGGGCATTATGGCAACGTTTGAGCCGGGTACGAGTCCGATCTAATATGTATTTACACATACATTATACTAACTACATATACATAATAACTACATAATAACTATACTAAGCACATGCTTTGGCGAAGCATGTGCTGATAACTTTTCTTTTTGTATGACAAAACCTGGTGAATAACTTTTATATTCAATCGACGAAATCTGCGATGTAAAAACATAAGATATAGAATAAAAATCTTTCAAAAGATTCATTAGTACTGACGGGATGCAAACTTTGTGTTGCAAGATCAAGAGACCAGGTACTTAAAACTCGCCCACAACGGCTATTTACTACAATTGAAATATACTATTTTAAGTAACTATCAATATTGATTTTATTTATTTTAGCCGTTCAACATACATGAGTTAGATCAAAGAAAATGTATCTGTCATGACGCGTAGAGAAATCAAGGGAATGTGCAGGACAAAGGCAATAAAAGGAGTTGTATCGGAAACGCAGACAAGATAACACCCAGCTCCAAAATTTGCGACGATGACTATTTTTTATCTCGAGGCACTATCTAAATAATTATCACCAATAAAATCAATTAAGTTTTTGGGCCTTGATGCACCGACTTATACTTGTCAAATTGTATTTTAATAGGCTACAGTTTATGACAAAATTTAATAAAGCTGCAGCAGCAGGTACAAAGCTTAAAATGTATGTCCAAAAATAATTAATTTGCATCAATGCATTCATCATAATTCAATATTCGCATTATTTGTAAGCACTGGTCGAAAATATAGGCAAAACATTGATAAGCTGCTAGTTCATGAGGTCAAACATTTATCTGGTTTTTTTATTATCACGCATGTATATGCGTGACGTAGTTACGGCCTGCATCCGATATTATAGTGTCCATTCTTGATAAATGTTTATGTGCGCCTGGTAGCAAACTCGTTCTTACATATATGTAGTGTATTATAAACATCAGTATCTTACGTGATGTGACGTTTAATGTGAATGTATTGTTTTTATTACAACATGCACATATCTAGACATTTAATATTGAGGAAGCTGTATCTGACGTAGAAAGAGGCGTAGGGCTTAACGGGTTTCCCGGTCGAATTTGGAGCTGACCGACTGGGGCAGGACCTCCACCTTATAGAAGTCCGTAGCCAAATAACATTTTTGTGTTGTGTTCCTACCCTGTGAATAAGGTTTCCAGTAATGAGCTAATTGTGAATGTAATGAAGTAATGAGTACATGAACACAGTATAACTCTCCGAACACGGAGTGGCAATGCGCAAGTGATACTTCGGTATTGTAAGCGTAAATAGGCTGCCGTTTTCCATCAGGTGGGCCGTATGGTTGTTTGTCACCCTTGTCGAATAAAAACAAAAAAGAAACGCGATACAGCTCTATGTTGGACATGAGCTGTGAGAGTTTCTAGTGCATTTTGGTTGCACTTCGGTATCGATGCACTTATTGCACTGGCAAATCATGCGACGTCAATGTCACGACGTCAACTACATCGCCGATATTCGTATCTTAACGCTTATCAACGTTCGATATGACAGAGTTGAGTTTTATCTTATGCAACTAGTTTATATTTATATACAGATATAATTAAAACAAACCGCCTTGTAGACAGGTGTGAAGTATCAACACATGCATGTAGGGTGTCCGTAGTTCCAAGTACATTTTATAACTTGGCTAACTATTACTCGTTAACCTGTAAAGCTTTTTAAATTCATCATATATGTATATATATATATACATTTTACAAATCTACATACAACCGTTTAACTGGAAGAGGGCTCTTGACTAGCTGAACTAACAGCTTTAAAGCTTAATATTTCGTTAATGGAACCCTAAATTGAAAAGTGTTCTTAACACAGACCCTAAATATATTATTAATATCATACTGATTTTATAAATATAACATTTAATAAGATAAATATAACATAAGAATAGTGTTTTGTTCCTCTTTCACGTAAAATCTTCTATTCGGCTTTGTGTTGGGTTAGAATGAAATTCGGCACAAACATAGACCCGAATTAAAACTTTCTAAAATTTAAGGAAAAAATATTTCATTCGTAGATTCCTTACTAAATAAAACATATCCCATGTGTTAATCCAGCTAAGAATATATTTCTGTACCATAAACATCTTGTTCAGTTAGTCTTCGCATGAAAGGGAAACAGGCATCCTTGCAAACTTTTGTATTATAATATTAGTAGAATATTATGGATTTCTTGAATAATAATGTTGTACAACTTGTTTCAACAGGGATCTATGAATTGCTGGTGCAACAAGAGTGGTACAAGTGTACACTAAGTAATCTGAAGTTGGTATTTGCATTCAATAAAATGTTGTCATTCCATATATCGACGCAATGAAATGTAGAGACCTTGCAGCGCAGATAATGTATTACAGTTAGCTCACATTAATAGTTTTGTTCACAGATTGCATTTGAATGTCACATATGTAAATGTGCCTTATCGCTTAAGCGTTGTCTCAATTCTCTTATAAAGTTATGAGCTACTGGTACACAAGTCTCCTTGACAATGTGATACTGTATATTCAGATTAGTTCAGATTTATTCTGGATGCGATGACCCCGAAGATAAGCAGGTATGAGCATTAAGAGTCAATGAATATTATTTAAATATCACAGCTGGCCTGGCCTTGTTTTATTTTATATAAGAACAAAGTATTGAACTGAAAAATATGCGAGGCATTTAACTTTGTTGTTTATGAGCTCCTGGTAATTAATTAAGCGAAAATGTGTCTTCGGGTAGCAACTCAAGTTTATTTTAAGAACATATTGCACCGATTACTTCTCTTCAGTGCTCTTCGCACATCATATACGACGCAACGATTCATGAACTTTGTTAGATTTTTATATAGTAACTTTCCAGATAAATAAGTTTTTTTTTCAATATTGGTTACCAGTTATTATACCACTTTTTTTTATATTGTAGTTATGTTAGCTTAGCAGTTATAAGCAAGTCAGTCAAATTTTATCTCAATCTATTAATCCATTATTTTTAGAAGAATGAGTAACAAATATCCAGATATAAGTACTCCAACACTCATAATATCTGTTTAGATAACGGAATTGATAAATTGATAGTGTTCTGGTTATTTAATTAAGCTAACGATTTCAGGTAAAATATTAATGAATTAAGTATACAATATAATTTCCATTGTAAGCAAGGTGAGAAAAATTGTGAAGTTCAGCAAAACTGAGGGTTTTGCTATGCAGTTATATATTTTTAATATGTAACTTCTCTTTGACGGCTCTTCCGCAAATAATGGCATTGCCATTGGATAGCGTGAGCATGAACAGAAAGGGATTTTGTGCAAGGGAACAGGACCAAATTTTTTTTGTTCTATTAACTTTGGCATTGAGTTTGCGTTTATAAATACATACATATCATTACGCCAAGTCCCTAACGTGATAGGCAGAAAGTATAGAGCGCCAGTTCTCTCTTAGACTTGCATACCTCTTTCGCTTCGCGTTTATTAGTATTACAGAATAATACTCCATTTAGGTGTAGGTCTGAATATAGGTATGGGTCTGTTTTGTTTTTAGCTACTAGGTACTATACATCTACCGTCATCATATTATATTATATTATGCTAGTGACTATCCCGAGTACGGGGGGTACATATATTGATTTGTTATATTTCAAAGTGGTTCTATTATAAGCAGTGTTTTCGATTAAAGCTCTCAAGCGGCATGAGGTTTTCCGTCAATATCAACAATGATCGTCATATTCAACCAAATTACCGAAAACCTTAACAATATTTCTGAAAATTTGTTCAGTAGTTCTTGAGTTTATAATGAACAAATAGACAGAGAGGGACGGGATTTTATTTAAAGTATTAAAATTTTCCTCAAATGAAATTCGCATTGAAAATTATTTTTTCTTGGATTTGTTGTTATTATAAGGCCATGTTTCACTGTTATAATAAGGGTAAAGATAATATTTGATATCCATAGAAATTGTCAGAAGACTGCCAACATTGCGTTCCCCCTATAGGAAGAAATGCAGCAAAAGCTGCATTTCATTCGTGCACAGGTACCAGGCTAACATAACTACCTAGGAAGTTTCACTGCACTCATATAGTGTCACGTCTGGCTTTAGAGATAAGAGGAAGCGGGATGGGAGAGGCAAATCAATGTTGCAATGTATGCGCATCTGATGAGTAAATTATAATAATATTGCCTATAGTAATAAACTCGTATCGGTCATCCTATCATAGTGTTTGCCCGCGTCGGACGCAGTTTAGTGTAATTTGTTAGCACCGAGAATTTAAAAAAAACAATATATCCTCACGCCCTCCCACAAGGGTAACACTCACTTTCTGCCATCAACGGGAATTAAAATCCTTTAAAAGTCTGATTTTATCACAAACGTATGCAGATTTCCTTTCGATGTTTTTCTTCACCGTAAAGTTCATGGTCGTGGACTTAACTGCACTTGAGTTCATAAAAAATCATTGGTACAGTGGGGTTTCGAACTTGTAATCTTTGTAAATATCTATAGTATGACGTATAGAGATATACGTGAGAAGATAATTATTACAATAAAATGCACCGTTTCTATATTATTTAAATTAAGCACGTACAATGTTAAGGTACGTACCGTTTAATTCATATTACAAAAGACACAACAATTACTTGCTCTACTAATATTTTTATTAATTACAAGGTAGACGATGTGAAACGAAACCACAAGATTAAATTACAAGTTAACAAAACTTTATCTTCATTTATATGTTTATAAGTATTTATAAGTTTCATTTACAAGTTATTTATAAAGTATATTTAATAGCAACTACAAATGCATGCATGCAAGTGCAAATGATATCATACAAACCAAGCTCCCATAAATCAGAAGGAGATTGACGTGCAGCGAAAGTCATGCACCTTTTCAGTGCAGCCTGTTCGCTTTCAGTCATGTAGCAGCAGCTTGACAGGGGAAACGAACAAAATGTATATGCGCATGCTGTACGTACAAGAGAGAATTAGATCTCATAATAAGTGTCCAGAAATGCAAGCATATATAACGTAAATAAATGATTAATGGCGAAAAATACACTGTGTCGTAGAGAACGAATAAATAATTTTCCTTGTTTATCAGGATAAATTTAATCTTTAGATACCGGAATAAAATTAAGGATATAGGAATCGAAATTTGTTATCGGGATTCCATAACTCGATAGGAGATAACTTCAAAAATATTTCAGGTCAAAGAACACACACACATTCAAATTACGTGGTTGTGAAGTATGTAAAGTTATGGAAACTTATGTGCACACTGAAGAGAGGTCACTAGTATAAATGCATTTTAAATACAGACGGGATAAAATCACAGCACGTGTCACTGTCAGAAAAAATACTTATTTGCATATTGGCACTGGCGCTATATTCTCTCTGCCTACCCCGTTAGGGACTCCGCGTTATCATATTATGTATGTATTAAAAAACGACATCTCTTGACATGAATAACAAGACGGTCTTATTAAATCTCTGTCATTAATTTAAAAAAGTAGAAACGATTTATTCATAGTTATACTTATATTCATAACTTATTTTTATATGTTAATGGTTTCCAAAACTGGATATCGCGATTTTGTTAACAGTATGTAAATTAGGTTGACGCTGATAGCAGTTGTTGGTCCACTCCACATGGCATGGATTAAATGCGTCAATTCGGTATTGAAGAATTTGGTTGGTATACGCCGATGAGTAAGATTTCAAATAGATTGCTTAGTATGTGATATGCAGGAAGAGTTCGTTCAAGTCCAATATCAATTGGAAATTTTCTAACCTGCATTTTCAGATTTATACATCGGTGACTGGCACGAAATTAGGAAATCATTCATAAAAAAACGTATCATCTATATTTATCTCGCCTGTGGTGGGTAAAGGGGGCAATATTACACCTCTGCTTATATATATATCCTCACGCCTTCCCACAAGGGTCCCCGAAGGGGTAGGCATAGGTAGAGATGTATAGGTAATACCCACACACCCACTTTCCGCCAGAGGTATATTAGGTGCCAACGTGACAGATGGCGAGTCCATCGCCGTTACTCAAGCACGACTATACATACGCCTTTTGACTTTCTTCTCAGACGTATGCAGGTTTCCTCTCGATGTTTTCCTTCACCGTAAAGCTCGTGGTGTGACTAATCACTGTACTTAAGTTTTTAGAAAAACTCTTTGGTACAGTCGGGATTCGAACTTGCGACCTTTGCGTCGCAGGCAACTGCTCGAACCACTCGGCCACCACGGCTTAACAACTCGATAACCAGTGTGAGTAGGAGAAATCTCATATACTTACAATATGCAGGCCCTCAAGATAAATAGTATGTGAATTAACAGGTATAGATAAGAATAAGTCAAAATGATTTTGTATAATAAAATATTTTTTTCAAAATTGAAAACCCTTCATTACCCTTGGGGGAGTAGAAACCTCACTGCAAGTATTACGTATAACACAAAAAAAACACTTCAGCATCAGCTGAGATATCGAATACCTAACAAACATTTAGCTATACCTTTAACCTCCAGAGAACTTGTTAATGTAATCAAATTAATTACAAAATAGTTTAGGGCAAAAATGTAAAAATTTAAGATTTCATAACTATACAGACAAGCCATACCCGAAAAAATCAAATGTTTGTATTATGAATTCCATTTGAACGTGGGATAAAGAAAACATAAATTTTAAACAATTTTGAGTAAAATTACCCTAATTCAGTCAGTGTCACCATTGAATGTATTTATTTTCATCTTCTTTGTTGTTTATATTTCCATCTCGTTTTTATGTTGCCATTTCAGTGATTTATCTGGTGGACACTTGTGATTGGCTACAAAGTAACCAACACATATATCTTGCACACAAACATGGGTAATAAATACGCGATATCATTTCAATGAAGTTGATGTGTGCAGACCTACGACACGCATGCGTCAATTCTAGCTGCTGTGTGTGCACTGTTCCTAAGTTTTATGATTCCCTGGTACCTAGGACTAAAAGTTTTAGTCTATATTGATATTTCCTAGGAATTAAGTTAGGAACAAAACTTTAAGACTGGGTTATTTTACATTCTGACACTATTACGTCAGTATAAGATATTCTGTTAGTATGTACATATATGTATGTATGTATTTTCGAATCATAAGTTAATGTTTGTTACTAAACTACATCGCTTGGTAGATTTTGGTTAAAAAGAGCATGGATATTTCATTCATTTATGTTCTGCAAAAATTGAACACATTTATATTTTCTATAATATATGCACTTACTCTCTAAATTATATTTTGCTATTATTATTAACTACTCGCTCCCTGTTTTCCCGAATGTTTTCGTCTAGTTTAGTTTGTTAACTCTTTGTGTGACCTGTATGCCTCACAGTCTGCATTTTGATTCTGTCTGGGTTTATAATATCATTTTAATAAAAAGTGCTTATAATATCTTTATAGGCAAGGTTATTCTTCAACTTTATAATTATAATCTATACTGCCTTGCTCGCCGCAGGGTCTTGCGGACGACAGACGGAACTTTCTCTTCGCTGAAAGTTTGTTGGGGAGGGTTGTGGGTGGCATTATGTCATAAGGTGAACAAATTCTATTTTGGTTTTTTACTTTGAAATACATAAAAAAATGATTGTAAATGTTTAGAAGTTTAGCAAGAACCATTTGTTTTGCCAAGTTACAAATCGTTAAGAATAAACAGGATTCCAGGTTAAGTAGACATAATTAGCTCCTTTAAGTATTTTTAGCTTGCATTAGTATTGACTGATTTCGCTTAACCGTTTTCATGATATTGGAAACGATTTAGTACCAACTTTTTTTTTTATCACCGATTGGTTGTTCATTGTACTTAGTTTGTAATTTTTCCATTGTATTTTACTAATAGATGAGGGGTTTTCTATTTTCAAGACCAAAATTGCCAAATAAACACACTGCATCGTATGTCGTCATATGATTGATAGTTAAAAAACGAAAGCAATTAGGACAAATTATTTTTTGTTCGACGAATATAAAAAAGGTATATGTCAGTTATATTAAAGTACTGAAGTATTTAAAAATATGCTTCAGCACCTAAAAAGGTCTAGGGTGTTGGCATAATTCTGAGCACAAACTTAGATGAAACGTCATAGGTAGTAGAAAAATAAGAAACGATATATATAGATTACTGTCACATATATTTTTTTTAATATTTCTCGTACTCAAAAAATTTTTTAAAATTTGTATAAAATATAGATACAATAGGTCCCAAATGCAAGTTGCATTCCACGCAACATCGCTCGGTGCAAAAATTGCACTACGTTGCATGCAAGCTACCAGGACCGCATAAGGTTCAAAGGGTTGAATGAAAGTAAATCTAGTACATCCACATTTAAGTTAGTGCATACGCGAGACACGGTAGGGAGAGATTTCTGACTCCACTCTCATAATGGGGGTTGGGGTTGGTTAGTAAGGGATGCAAGCTGTCTCTTACTCATTCGCAAATTACCACACTGTCGTATGCAGGTAATAACAGTGTGAGCACCGTGCAATAGTGTGTGCCAAAGTTCAGTTTTATGACTAGCGCTGAAGTATAAGGTACACATTATTATTTTGCATTGAAGAATTTGTTTAAGTCGGTTATACATAAGTAGGGAATCTATTATGGAGCTTTTAATCAATTTGAGAACCGATTGCCGTGTTGCATACAAATGTACAGCTAACATCGTGAAATGGCAGCTAATTCTTTTTGTGTCAAATTTATTATAATGCGTTTTATATAAAAATAAAAATATAAAACAAGATGCATGAGAACGAACTGTATGACGCTGACGCGTTGTCAAAATAGACGGGCAGCGTGTGGGCGCATTGCTGGTTACATTTCGGTCGGTTGTATATTTTTTTACAGCCGCGTATGGTGCACCAGAGGAAACAAAGGGCTTCAATGACAACGGCTGCGTCCTGACCACCCTATTCCCAAACTACATGACATACGATTTAAAATTTAATACGCTTTTCACTCACATTAATGAGAAATAAACATCTTTGTATATAATAATATAATAGTCATGTCATTAAAAGTATGCCTCGCGTTTCCAAAATTTCTTTTTGTGTTCTACATATCGATAGTTAACACCTAAGTATGTACACATTATGGTGTTCGACTAAGAACCAGGGTTTATCTGTTTGCAACGATCTGTTCGCTGCACACTCGTTTCAGTAAAGTTATCTTCAACAGACATGTTGTAAAACATTGGATATTTTTTGTCAGAACCACGTAAGTTTTTAACCTCGAACCGTGCACATGTGGCTGCTGCGCTGACCGTGATTTACATTTTGTTTACATCCGCCGAACGCGGGTAAAACCTTTCCTTTATCGTATTGTTAGACTGGTTAGGGGTGTGTCCAAATATAAGGCAGACTACAATGATTCGGCCTCCAATAATTGAAATATAATATTAAAATTATGGTTTTCTTCGACGCACATTGGAAATGTGCTACGATGAATTAAATGTTAAAATAGGTAAAAGTGTATTAGAATCCATCGATGGATAAAAGTGGACAGACACACATATTTGTAATAAATTACTGAGATGACTACATATATGTAAACACCATATTAGTGTTATAATTTTAATTTATTATTAGTGTATTAATTTTCCACCTAGAAATAATAATAATATAATATATAATTATATTATTATTTCCACCTAGAAATTACCTATAATACCTTGGGACAATACCACCAAATTGACCAAATCCCATGGTTGTATGCGAACTAGACAATGAGATACATATTCATATATACATCAATACATAGGACATTCCAAGACTAAGCTGCAAATATCCGGCCTTAGCGGGAATCGAACCTCAAGTTTCGCAGTCAGGAGCTCTGACCACTAGACTTACTGCTACTAGCTAATACTGGTTCATCATTTCTGCTCAGCCATCTACATTGTCTCAATCACCTTTCGCGGCGTGAACAAAGAACATTTTAAAGATTAAAATTCTCCCTAATGCCTTTTAAGTCGCCGTCATACGATGGTCTTGTTTACATTGAACGCCAGTTAATGTATCCTGCAGCGAGCAAATGTAGGCGTAGTGATAGAAGTACGTCTAATATTACTTCTGGCATCAGATTTTCATTGCTGTTGTAAATTTCAATGTCTGGCAGATTTGGTCATGAGTAAAATACATCTCGGCTTTTACACATTACCACGGCGAAAAGTAATATTGGTTTTCTTCATTTAACTTACTTACATTATTGTTCGAGTAGTACTAATTATTCACTTTTGATTGATGATTTAGATGAACATAATTATTTAATTCAATTTATAAAAATACATCACGCCGTCCCACAAGGGTCCTCGTAGAGGTAGGCAGAGTGTATAGGTAATACCCACGCGCTCACTTTCCGCCAGAGATATATTTTAGGTGCCAACGTGAGAGATGGCGAGTCCATCGCCGTTACTCAAGCACGACTATACATATATATGTTTAACAACCAATATGGTGTTACCGCCGCTAGTATTTTGTTTTATTTCATTTATAAAATGGATATAAATCTCTTTGCTACTTCGTTGGAATCTGTTAAATCTGGTATGTGATGTACGTGTGTGGTGATCAGTCGCGCAAGCGCTCGGCTGCGTTAGCTCGGCGATGATGGACGTTGAGCACATGGCGGTCACGTCATAAAATATAATTTACATACAAACAAAGTATGTGCGCTTTTTGCACAATGCCGAGCAGTTTCATATCGACTTTTAAATCTTTAATATGTTACTATGCATAGGCAAATTAGTCTTCATAGCTAAATAAATAATATTTTTATTAGTTTAATATAAGATAAGGAATGAACTCGCATGGGTATAGAAAAAGATTTATTACGTTAGTAATATAAAAAATAATCAAACTGAAACTATTTAACACTTCGATACTTTTAAATCTTAAAAGGAATAACCACTAACAACGTAATACCGTTGAATAGACGATTCTAATACTACATGGAAAGAACACTTTTAGGTAGCACAACTTGCGACTGATCAGCGTAAAGATTTTGATGTCCTGCTGGTCCGGCAGCTAGTTCAGCTGCGTAGTAAAGAATTTCACCGTCCTGCACAGGCTGCAGATTGGCCAGGTTCAGAAACTCAATTTGATCGTTCGCCTGGACTGCCTCCGCGTACCTATCCATGCCCAGCGTACCGTCACCAACATGCGACCGCATGTGGAAATTAAGATGACTGCTCTGCTTGAACCTCCTTCCGCACACCGAGCACTCAAAGGGCTGAATATTGGTGTGAGTTCGCATATGCTGCCGCAAATGCACAGACTGTGAGAAGCATTTGCTGCATATGACGCATTTGAAAGGCTTTATCTTGGTGTGTGTGCGCAGATGTTGGTCGAGACCAGCCTTCTGGGTAAATGCCTTGGGACAGTACGAGCATCCAAACGGACGTATACCAGTGTGCATCCGCATGTGTTGCTGCAACCCTCCAAGTTGGGTGAACCTCTTCGCACAGATCGAGCATTGGTGAGGTTTCATTTTAGCATGTACAACTCGATTGTGCTCGTCGAATTCAGAGCCCTCCAGGAATGTTTGCCCACAATTCCGACATGTAAACGTGAAGTTGTTTGGGGGTTGAAGTGGTACCGCGAGGGAAACGCTCGGGTAAAAGTCCCTGTCCAGTCTCTTCTCGCACACCTGGCAGCGAAGGGAGGCCTTCCGTCGCTTGGTGTGCTCCTCGCGGTAATGTAGCGAGTAAGTGCAGCAGTTATAAAATATCTGACGGCATTGCAAATCCGGGTGGAGTATTGACGGGAACGTGCATGTAAAGGGACCCCTGGATTCAAGCAACGTAATGAATCTCCAATCATAGACTATATTAGCAATATATAAATATATACATATATATTCGAGATTATATGATATATGGGACAGAATATCTATAACAAATGATTGTAATTTGAATCCCTTGCCTCAATTCAATCCTATTGCAAGATCGCAGTCGAACAGCACTGTTATAACTTATAGATCTTTTGAGTGGACCTTCCTCAGACGTAGTTTCAAGAGCTGAGTAGGAAATTATTATTACGTGTGCTGTCAGTTTCATCCAACCAAATTGCAAATTGTATTTAATGCAATGTATTTTTTACTACAACGAATCAAGAAGTAGGTAACCAACCGACGTTGGCCTCGCCGCTATAAGGGCTCCAACTCAGTAAGGTTTATACTAGGCATGTATGTTCGAAGTATGCAGTAAGCCATATGTGCAGAATAAACTGCACAAACAAGCTCTTTCTTGCTTAGATTTTTTTGTACAGGCAGTAATTTTATTCAAGCAGTAAACAGGTACCTTAAGTCAACAGGTTGCTTTGGCTTCATCTGAGCTCTCTTCACGACGCCATTCAATCGAGACCTCTTCATGGCGTCCATATCCGAATCGTCACCTTCCACCTTCACTAGGAGATAGGTCGTGTCCTCAGAATATACACGGGTGGTCAATCCGTCGTGCACGGTTTCCGGGTCTGGATCGCCCGATGTTTTTCGCGCTATGAACTTGAAACCACATACCCCGTCCAAATTCTGTATAAAAAAGGATGATCTATGTATTTATATCTACAATCTAAATCTCTAATATCTACAAAATCAATCAATGCATATATGTTTTCATGACGATCGCTCACGGGGTAGGGAGAGAATAGAGGTCCATTTCTCAATAGACCTACTGATACGAATCTTTTGCTTTATCTAGATTCTTCAATCGATGTCAGTGCCGTAGCTACCAGAGGGCAAGACAGGGCAGTGTTCCGGGGCGCCCAAGCTCAAGGGGCCCCTAGGACAAATATGGATTACCTATGACAAATCTGGACGTTGAATTCGGAAAACGACGAATACAGAACAAACGATTTTAACTTGTTAAGGTGGGGCCCTAGTTAATTTTTTGCCCCAGGTCCTTTGGTTACCTAGATACGCCACTGATCGATGTGTAAAAATCGTCTGTATACGTATTGCAAGAGTTCAATGCAGTACAAGAAGGTCTGAACGAGAGTGCGCTGCACTGCTCCAGTTTGCTCCAGACGCTGACGAAGGCGAAGATTGGCATGAAAAAATTTATGAATGAATATGACTGTAGTAAAACTACGTTCATATTCATTTTATTAGACAACAATAACTTGACGGCTGTCTGGTCTATTGGTTAGTGGTAAGAGGTCGCGGGTACGATTCCCGCAGGGGACAGATATTTGTGTGATGAACACGATTATTTGTACTTAAGTATTGCATGTCCTATGTATTCATGTATATATCTATATAATAATAATATAATAGATCCTCACGCCTTCCCACAAGGGTCCCCGAAGGGGTAGGCAGAGGTGTATAGGTAATACCCACACACCTACTTTCCGCCAGAGGTATATTATATTAGGTGCCAACGTGACAGATGGCGAGTCCATCGCCGGTACTTCCAGCACGACTATACATACGCCTTTGAATTTCTTCTCAGACATATGCAGGTTTCCTCTCGATGTTTTCCTTCACCGTTCAGCTCGTGGTGTGACTAATCACTGTACTTAAGTTCAGAAATACTCATTGGTACAGTCGGGATTCGAACTTGCGACCTTTGCGTCGCAGGCAACTGCTCGAACCACTCGGCCACCACGGATATGTATATATCTATCTATCTATATGTCTAGTTATCATAACACAAGCTATGCTTAATTTGGGACTATGACAATTTGTGTGAAATTGTCCGAAGATATTATTATTAATCTATCTATCTATCTATCTATCTATCTATCTAATACCTTTAAACGAGCAATTCTTGTATATATCTATATATATAATCTGAATCTGGGAAACGGCTCCAACGATTTTCATGAAATTTGTTGAGGGGGAGATTTCGGGGGCGATAAATCGATCTAGTTAGGTTTCATTTAAAAAAAAGTCGTTTTATCCGTGTTTTTAGGCATTGAAAATCTTTAAGCCAATGAGTGTTTGGTTGTCATAAGTATGTCATTCGTACGAAAAAAATATAAATCTGAATAATACCGAGCTAAGCTCGGTCATCCAGGTACTTATAATAAACAAACAAACTTTGGCTCTATATAACATGACATTAATATTATAGTTTGTATATACATGTGGTTATGTTTGTCTCCTTGCCTGATCATGGTATCGCGACGTTGGAGCATTGGTACTTAGATCTCCTTCACTACAAGTCCCTTCAGTGTCATGTTGGATATTCCGATGATTCTGCAAGGCGCTTGCGTTATAAAACGTTTTCTTACATATCCGGCAGATAAAATTCGCGGATTTAGCATTCTCCCACAATGACCTCTGAAAGTAAAATCCATTCAGCCGCAAACACATTTGAGACAACTTTTAGGATGTCAAAATGTAAGTAAATACGAAAATTTTGCGTATTATCTTTTATTCAAAGGTTGAACGCATATCCGACTGGATTATTAAATAATGCATTAACTTAAAAAAATACACGGTTGAGTTGAGTCCCAGTTTCTATAATAGGTATTTCATAACTTTCTGGGCAGTAGCATGATGATCTTAATAATTTATAGCCAATAGCGATCCTCAATAAACCTAAAGGAAGTATTTATGTCAAATTTAAAAAATATTTTTCCAAACAACAGTTCTCAAGATTAAAATATTCAAGCAAAAAAAAAACAGCATTTTTATAGGATTCATGTAGGATAAGGTCGGTAATTAAAAATATTGATGAATCCTGTAAATGTATTGGAATTGTAAAATGGAGTCAGGTTTTATGTCTGGAGACTCGGCGTAATGATTGGTATGAAAAAAATTATAAGGCGATCCAAAGGACTTGTGCTATTTAATATATTAAAGTAACTATTTATTCACCTTTGTAATGGCAAAAGAATTATCAGCAGTTTTCAGTTGCCCACATGGTAAACCTTGATCTTTTTCATCCATTACGAAAATTCCTATCTTCTTCTTAAGTAGGCTCGTCAAAACAAGACTAACTTTGCTAAAGAACTACCATTTCATCATATTACGTATGCAAAAATAAAATATCACAAGAACTGCATTAACAGTTTTGAAAAGTCCGCCATTTTAGTCAAAGACAACAAAAATTTCTTGTTGCTATGAATAGGCACTATGATATCAGTATTCTCTTAATAGTTTTAGCACCAACTGAAAATAAATATCGAATAATCCATCTGCAACGATAATCTCGTACAGGTGTTTAAGAGTAGGTAAAGTTAAATACTTTAAGATAGCTTGAAAACTGAGAATGTCCTTGAACTGTACTTTAAAGGCTAGTATTCACGTCATGACAAAATCAACACAAGACACTAAAAGACCTTAACATGAACATCATTTTGCTTCCCTTAAGCAATAAAGTCATTATTCATTTATGCAAGTAAAACAGTATTTCAACCCGTACAGTGTTTTAGTAGTGTTTTGCCAAAATATTAACTTTTCTTAAATCACTAAGGTAGAAACTAAGTTTGCTCTATGGAATGCGCTCACGGCTGCTTAAAGAAGTTTGCAGCACCAATGCTTAGCGTACTCTATAATAAATTTATTATATTGAGAGGAAGAGATTGATGAATATGTATGAAGCGAAAGAGGCCTGTAAATCTAGAAAGAACAGGCACTCTTCATTAGCCTACACCGTGAGGGACACAGAACAACTATTAAGATGTAATTGAGTTGCCCTATAAAAAAAATGTATCAATATAAATTATGCGACAGCAAATCACTCAAGTGACAAGTCATCACAGATTTAAACATCTGTCTTCTTTCATGGTTGTTTTCAAATGTAAATTTTACTACGTTGAAATGCTTAGCATGATTTAATCTACATAATGTTTTCTGCGTGAATGTTTATACGTGAATGATACAGGATAAAAATAACTAACTATTTATATATAATTCTACCTACACTATAAACATTTTTAGGCTGCTAAAATTTTTTGGTAGTGAATTTATTGTTGTTACTTCTTGTTGGATCAAAATTTTTTCAGTAGCTGTAATTAATTAAAACACAAAAATGGCCGGTTCAGCACTAAGACGATTGATGGCAGAATATAAACGTTAGTTAAAAATAATACTATTTTTGATATATTGATAATATTTGTTTTGCATAAATTGCTTACTTTAAAATTTTACAGAGTTGACCTTGAATCCTCCAGAAGGTATCATAGCAGGCCCGATAAATGAAGAAAACTTTTTCGAGTGGGAAGCCCTTATAACGTGAGTGTTTATATTCCTTATCCAAAAAATATTAAATATTCATTATCAATTTGTAAACTTTTGGTCATGAGTACTCCTTTCTTCCTTTTTCTTATACTGCTCTTTATGCAAAAATTGCAATGTACCTGTGATAAAAATGTTCAATAATATGTTTATTAAACAATTTCATTAAAAGGAACCTAAAACAATGGCTCAGGGAAAATATAAATGATCTATAAATGAAAGAAAACATTGCCTTGTAATTTTAGTTACTCAGTAGGTATCCATAATATATAAATATGTACCTAATTCAATCACTATGTACATTAGCATGTAGGTGATGTGATATGAGCCTTCTCCTTTCTTGCTAATATGTTATCTACCATTTTCATAATTGCTATTTTAGAGGGCCAGAAGGCACCTGCTTCGAAGGTGGAGTGTTTCCTGCAAAGTTGATATTTCCAGCAGACTACCCCCTAAGCCCACCCAAGATGCAATTTATATGTGAAATGTTCCACCCAAATAGTAAGTTACATCTATACTAGTATTATTAAGGGCAAAGATTTGTATGTAAGTATATTTGTAAGGAATTGGAAAAACTACTGGACTGATTTTAAAAAATCTTTCACTATTTGAATGCTACATTATCACTGATTAATATAGGCTTTTTTAATTGCAAGAGAACAATACATGTCCACCCGTGCAAAGCCGGGATGGGCCGCTAGTTAATTATAAACATGATGTTGCCCGGTGTCACTTTTAGAGTTATTAGGCATAGGTTTGCTGTCTTTTAATATATGCTTATAATACTTAGTACATTATTAGTGTCGGTTTTGGCTTTAGATTGGGTAAGACCTGTCATAAGTAATATTCAGATCATGGGAAGTTGTCGGAGGTATAGCTTACTTTTACCCTTTTTTAAGTGGCTGCTTAATAATGAAGTATTGTAGTAGTAGCATGCATGCTAAGATATTAAATGTATATCAGTATAAAATCATAAATAGGAGTCTTTTTCAATTAAATTGGATTCTTTGAATTTTATCTACTTTCAAGATACAATTTTATCACAAGAATAATTAATGAAAAATATAATTATTTTTTTATTACTGACTAGGTATCAGTTCTGTATATAAACAAATATAGAAAGAAGGTCAAGTCAAAATGCATGAATGATATATTTTCTTGGTAGTCCCATTAGATCAAAAAACCTGTGTACAACAAATCAATTTGAAATTAGTATTATTGGCGCTATATTCGTCTTCAAATATTTGTAACTAGTTTATGGAAATTTTATAATTTAGTTCAGTTAGAATTACAATGTTGTGTGTGATGACTTTATGAAACAAAAAATTATTTTTTTTTCTCATTTTGTTTTTCCAAGATATGCTTATCACATTATTTTCGCCAGAGATATATTTAGTTGAGTCGTGGTGGCTGAGTGGTTTGAATAGTTGCCTGCAACACATAAATTGCAAGTTCGAAACCCGACTTTACGGAGGAGTTGGTTGGGCCTTAAAGACAGTGATGAGTCTCTCAATCGCATTTGTCTATGAAGAATTTGCAGGATTCCTCACAATGTTTTCCTTCACTGTTAAGCTGATGACTTTAATGTATAGAGTAATAGTCATTGGTAAATACTTTGAACTACCAATCTCTACTTCACAGGTACTACTATGACTATACTATAATGACTTGGCGATCATAACGCTTGTCACAAAGTAATGTATTAACATGTATATGTTAGTGAGAAAAAAATTAATATTTTCAGTATATGCTGATGGCAGAGTGTGCATTTCGATCCTGCATGCACCTGGCGATGACCCAATGGGATACGAAAGCAGTGCAGAGCGGTGGTCACCTGTGCAAAGTGTTGAGAAGATACTGCTTTCTGTCGTTAGCATGTTGGCCGGTTTGTATCTACTACTACTCATAATATGTAATCTTTCATGTACTTTCGTACTGTGACAATATCTCGTCTAGATATTGGTGGTCAATGGTGCCAAATGTGCCTTAGCCAAACTTAATAAGAGGCCGTGTTATTGCCCAGCATTCGGTGAACTCTTGTCAACCTCAACATATAACTATAACCACAAAAGATGAGTAGTTTACTCGGCAACTACTAATCTAATGCGAAGAAAAATTTAGGCATTAGGTAAACCGTTTATTGACGATATCTATATAATACCCAAACGAGCAAACCAAAAATAATGATGCGTTAGAAACCGCGGGGCAAGGCTTTTGTGAAATAACATTATCAAACCATCTAAATAAAGAACAATGTAAAACAAATGTGCAACGAAGACCACATTGGCACTTAAATGAATCGCCAGCTTACTGAGTGCGTTGTTACACCTCTGCCTTGTAAAAGATAAACTTAATATATCCTAACGCCTTCCCACAAGGATCTCCGAAGGGATAGGCAGAGGTGTATAGGTAATACCCACACACCGACTTTCCGCCGGAGGTATATTAGGTGCCATCGTGAAAGATGGCAAGTCCATCGCCGTTACTCAAGCACGACTATACACACGCCTTTGAATTGCTTCTCAGACGTAGACAGGTTTCCTCTCGATGTTTTCCTTCACCGTAAAGCTCGTGGTGTTAGTCACACCGTACTCACTGTACTTAAGTTCAGAAAAACTCATTGGTACAGTCGGCATTCGAACTTGCGATCTTTGTGTCGCAGGCCAACTGCTCACACCACTCGGCCACCACGGCCTTATAAACTTTTAAATATAAACTTTGCAGAACCAAATGATGAGAGTGGAGCCAACGTGGACGCTGCGAAGATGTGGCGGGAAGACCGGGAGCAGTTCAACAAAATAGCTGAAAATCTTGTTAGAAAAACATTAGGCCTGCCCACATTATAAATGCCCACCAGAGATGATATTTATCATTTTCTTAGTTAAAAATTATGATGACATATCGATGGGAATGCTCTAATATTTTTTTATATTGATGTTTCACTCGATTTGTATGATATCTGCTTATTGCAAAAATTACAAATGGTGTTGTATCTAATCACACTTGTGTGTATTTTAGATACCTAAAATATATCTGCAGCGAAAATACTAGAGAGAAAATTTATGGTGTACTTTTTTTTATTCAGCAGGATATATTTTATAGATATATATTAATTATAGTTCTTTTTACTTCCTGGTTTGGTTGTGTAAGATTAAATGTGTAACGTGTTTATTTATTGTAGTTTTATTTTTAATGGGGTTGCAATATATTCATCAAAGTAACTATGTACAATGGCGCCTGGAATCTAAGGTCTTTTTTTTTTTATACCACTTGGGTGGCAAACAAGCTTGCGGCCCGCCTGATGGTAAGCGGTTACCGCCGCTTATGGGCGCTTGCGACACCATCACCATGGAGTATCACTCGCGTGTTGCCGACCCTGCAGGAATCTATCACTCCCTTCTTGTAGAACTCCATGCTGTACTCTCAAGGGAAAATCACATGCGTATGTATAGTCTTGCTTGAGTAATGGAGATGGACTCGCCATCTGTCACGTTGGCACCTAAAATCTATATATGGCGGAGAGTGGATGAATTGGCAACGGAAATGAACCTGCGCATCTCTGCCTACCCCTTCGGCGACCTTTGTGGGAAGGCGTGAGGATATTATAACCAGGAGTTATAGGAAAAATACATACCATTGCGAAACGTGATGTAGGGGTAGGCAGACAGCAGAGCGCAATTTCTCTAGACTTAAATGTATAAAATAAAAAAAATCCCGTAACATTACATTTATTTGGAAAAATTCAATAGACCTACTTTCCAATATTATTTTTATTTTCATAAATTGTAATTAAAACATACATTGTACTTAGAGCTACGCTATTTATGTAGGATAATAAATATTGTTAGTGAACGAAGGCAGCTTAAATGACAACACATTCATGAGGGAACACCAATCCATAAATCGGTATGGTGGGGCATGCTGAAACAAAGGAAATAAATATACTATTACAGGAAAAACAATTCCTTGCTTGTATAAAGTTGTTTAAAGTTATTTTTGGCTACTGTTTAGGCCTCACTACGATCTAAACTACGAGACGTGGATAATTATCGCTACAAGTAAATAATATTTGAGTGTCTGTTTATACTATTAAAATAACCGCTTTTTACTAAATGCATATGGACCGATTTTGATGGGATTTTCTCTGGCAGATAGCTGATGTAAAAAGCAGTTCCTTAGGCTACTTTTAGCTTAGAAACTGAACAATATTTTTAAGAACAGTTTTTCTTTCTTTCTTCGGAGATATATTAGATGGCAACGTGACTTTGTAAAGTAAATAACATTAGTAATTTATTAATTCTTTCGTAGTTAAAACTCTACATTAATTATTTAAATATTTGTGTTCCAAGACATAAATAAAAAATATACATTTTTTTTGTAAAATATTCATACATAAATGTACCAGTTAGTTAAACTTTAGTCAACAATTATCATTTGGTATTGTCGTGCCATCTTTTGTTCATATACTGAAGTATTAGCAGAACTTAGGCCACACGCTACTTCGTGACAGTTTGCAGTACAATTTTATTATTATCCGCCGGGTGGCGCTATAGGTATACGCAATTTGTACTTTTGGATAATATTTCAAAGGATTCACGATTTCAAGATACTTTCTTTGCATCTAAAATAAAAAGAGGGTCTAAAAAAATCCCTTCCCAACCAAACAGTAGATACATAGGTACCAATTTGGCTATGTGCATTAACAATAGTGAAAACTATTGTACGTAGGTACTACACACTGAAAATGTATGCTACTATTTGCAGAATACTTTATTGGTAGCCAATTAACTTTAAATAATAATACAAATTCACTCGGGTTGTTTTTTGTCTTTACGGGAACTCTCGTGAGTAGGTCCTACTCACCTACTTCTTAACGGTGGACTTAACCAGGCGGACCGAGGGCTTAATATAGGCCGTAATAACAAATATTTAAGCACATTTAAGTAATAACTACACGCCAACTTGTGAAAATCCTTACCTTTCTCACACCGTTGGCCATAGTATCCCAACCCTTCACATCTGCACGAAAAACCAGGGTCCTGGACCGTCTGAATGCAGATTCCTCTAGTACAGGGCATCATAAAACAAACGTTCGAACTCCTTTCTGTGAAATGAATTGTTTAAATATTACTCTCGACTTGCTTTTGCTATAGATACAATATCCTATGGTCTTATCTTAATACCGCTGCCTGTATCGGGCACACAAAGGAGCCACTTGTTACAGTATACATTGTAATCTTTGGAGCCACCGCTCTTTGTCAGATCGATCTTTGTTACGATCCCTCATCTTTGGAAAATATAATTGACCTAGTTTCAGATACATACATACATATATACATATATACATATATAGGAATTCACTACAAACAATTCCTCATCGCATTTAATTTTAAACCATCAACCTCAAAAATCCTTTTCAATCTTCTGTTCATGCGATTGAAAGGAAAAAATAAATATATCCTCACGCCTTCCCACAAGGGTCCCCGAAGGGGTAGGCAGAGGTGTATAGGTAATACCCACACACCCACTTTCCGCCAGAGGTATATTAGGTGCCAACGTGACAGATGGCGAGTCCATCGCCGTTACTCAAGCACGACTATACATACGCCTTTGAATTTCTTCTCAGACGTATGCGGGTTTCCTCTCGATGTTTTCCTTCACCGTAAAGCTCGTGGTGTGACTAATCACTGTACTTAAGTTCAGAAAAACTCATTGGTACAGTCGGGATTCGAACTTGAGACCTTTGCGTCGCAGGCAACTGCTCGAACCACTCGGCCACCACGGCTCAAAAAATAAATAAACAAAAAAAGAAAAAATAAATAAACAAGCAAATCGAGATTGTCCCATAATCTCGATTTGCATTGCAATGTTAGTAATTAATTATCTATATGTAGGAATTGTGATTGTACTTGTACAGTGAATGCTAATGGTGAATGGACATACAATACTTTCGTACTGGGTTATTTTTTTTAATAGGTAACATTTTTTTTTACGTTACTGCTCGTACACTTTTCCACTAAGTACAATAGGTTACATATTACCACTAAGTATTATTAAAAAAAAAGGTTCATCGCCATAGACATTTAAATGTCGGTACGATGGATATGTTGTTGACTGAGACAACAATTAGTGGTTCTAAGTACTTCTTCTTCGTTTGTATTCTCGTAATAAGTTTTGCCCAAAGTTTGTCTTAATGGGATACTTAATCGAATGGTTTAACCGTGGGAAAATGAAGGTATTATAAAGTCATTCTTGATATAAAATATTAATTGTGAAAGAAATACTTTTTACAAAAGTTTGCCGGTGTATAAAATTTGTGGTTTCCTAATATGTAGTTATTCTATTGTTTATTCTATATACTTCTATGGTTTCAAACGATACTCCGTTAGCTTTAGTAGAGGTTCAAAGGGCAATGGGGTTTACGACATCAAAAGACCCTTTAATATTTAATCTAATGGGCATTTTAGTTGTTCACTTCGGGCTATTTAATGATGGATATAAGTACGTACGTATTTGGTATGGTAGCACGAAGTGCTGTTAAATTTACAGTTACGGCAAAGTTAATTAAGTGAACTAGTATATGAATCCACTAGGTTGATTAAAAAATAAACTTATAATTCAAGAGATGTTAAGATATCTATTATTCAAAAGTTCTTTGCATTGTTAGTAAGATTGAGATTAAATGGCAGTAGTTGGGGCAAAGAAAGCAAGCAGCCGCTGTTGAATCCCTCCCCAGAGGCAGGGATTTTGCACGACAATTAAACTAAGGATCCTTACCTCGCATAGCATTTAAGCACGCCCGCCTGTTCTTATAAATAAACTCAGTTTTGCACCCGTAGCCACACAAGCACGAACCTCCATTGATCTTGCATCCATTTTGAGATTCAATTTCTTCGCACGCCCATGTGCCCACTGCAATACAATTGTTTGTTTGATTAACTGAAACATTGAACCCACAAACGATATCAATCTGTAGATGACGGATGTAGTAATTAAGCTGAATCTGGAAATGGAATACGTGTCCCAATTAGTTTGACGATACATACATCTTGTTAATTAATGTAATTCCCTAGCAAAACTAATATGCATGTCGCCGAAGTTTGACGTAAGACAGTAGAAATTGACAGATATATAAAAGAAAACATATAATCCAATATTCCAATGGTCTGGAGACAGAGGATGACCCAAGAAAGCGGATACACAATTTTTTTTTATACAACAAGAGTGGCAAACAAGCATACGGCCCACCTGGGAAACGGTTACCGTAGACTATTTACGCTCACGATACCAAAGTATCACTTGCGTGTTGCCACTCTGTGTTCGGAGAGTTATAGTGTGTTGGCAGCATAATGGGTTTAATCCCTCTGCTTCCAACACAATGTAACAATTCTCCCCCCTCCCCAAGGAGCTCATTACTGGAAACCTTATTCACCGCGTAGGAACACAACACAAACAATTGTGTTATTTGGCTACGGACTTCTATAAGGTGGAGGTCCTGCCCCAGTCGGGCAGCTCCGAATTCGAACGGGAAACGCGTTATGCCCTACCTCTCTGAATGCGAAAGAATCCGAACAAAAAGGCAGATTATTCCGCGTGTTAGTTTGTGTGTTGAAATATTGTTGCCAATAATATTCAATTAATTTTATTAAAAGCATGCAAGTGGAACACGTACGTATATTTACTATATTGAAGAAGAAGAAGAAGAAGAAGCAAATATATACTAGAAACATATACTGACACTAGATCACTGGTAAAATACTTTGTACCTACACATAAAGGATGCATTATATGATGAGGCGGAAGCGTTAATAGATAATAACATCCTAATGTGAACAATTTATACTTACACATATCTGTGCTCCCTGCTCTTACTATACAGAGGAAGAATAACTTTACTTCTTAATTCATCTAATTTTTTTTTTAGCTTCAAGCCGCGAACTATACTCCCAGTGTTGCAAGCGTCTGTAGACTGCGGTAACCGAGGATTTGATCATTCATAACATATTCATTTCGGTATATTCCCCTTAACAGTGATTAAAAAAATGATATATATATATCCTCCCATCATATATATCCCACAAGGCTCCCCGAAGAGGTAGGCAGAGGTGTATTAGGGACCCAAACACCCACTTTTGGCCAGAGATATATTTTAGGTGCAACGTGGCAGATGGCGAGTCCATCGCCGTTACCCAAGCACGACTCTACATACGCCTTTGAATTGCTTCTCATATATATACAGGTCTCCTCTCGGTGATTACCTTCATCGTAAAACTCATGATATGACTAATCACTGTACTTAAGTTCAGAAAAACTCATTGGTACAGTCGGAATTCGAACTTACGATCTTTGTGTCGCATTCAACTACGCAAACCACTCGGCCACCACGGAATGTGAAAAAAATACTGAATAAGTCCCTAACAACGGTCAAGTGCAACGGTGGCTCAACTGAACCCGCATTATTCAAACGGATACAGTCTTGCAATCAACTAATCCTTCAAGGTAGGTCCCTTCAACTAAATATCCAAATGAGTTAACTATGATTAACGAAGCATATAAAAAGCGAAAGTGTGTGCGAGAAGAGGCAGAGGAACACCACGTTCCATCTACCTAGATCAAATCGATCGGACAGTCAAGGACGGGAATGTCAAGAGTACTCGAAATCGGTGAGCATGCATGAAGAGACTGATGAGTGTGGACGAAGCGAAAGAAGTATGTAAGTCTAGAGAGAACTGGCGCTCTACTCTCTGCGCCTACCCCGTTAGGGATTCGTCCTGATGTAATGTATGTATGTATATTTATATAAATTAATACGGCTGTTAGATTAGGTATATTCCTGGTATGAAGCGAAATTACTATTTGAGCCGTGGTGGCCGAATGGTTCGAGCAGTTGCCTGCGACGCAAAGGTCGCAAGTTCGAATCCCGACTGTACCAATGAGTTTTTCTGAACTTAAGTACAGTGATTAGTCACACCACGAGCTTTACGGTGAAGGAAAACATCGAGAGGAACCTGCATACGTCTGAGAAGAAATTCAAAGGCGTATGTATAGTCGTGCTTGAGTAACGGCGATGGACTCGCCATCTGTCACGTTGGCACCAAATATATCTCTGGCGGAAAGTGGGTGTGTGGGTATTACCTATACACCTCTGCCTACCCCTTCGGGGACCCTTGTGGGAAGGCGTGAGGATATATTATATTATATTATATTATATTATATTATATTATATTATATTATATTATATTATATTATATTATATTATATTATATTATATAATACGGCTGTTAGATTAGGTATATTCCTGGTATGAAGCGAAATTAC
>JACCPG010008552.1:0-40875 GCA_016069955.1 Drepana arcuata | reverse complement strand
TATTTTCTTAGAATGCAATACTCATCTACAGCCTTTCTTGCAGTAAACTGAATCGAATCGAATGAAGGCTGTCCACAAATGTACACATTTAAATGATTATCACTCAAGCAAAGTGTACGTTAATTGTACAGAGGCACGATTTTATTCTAAGTGAAATGTCACGTTGGTTCGTGAAGGTCTGAAACAAATAACTACATTTTTGTGAAATAGAATAACATTAACACATAGGTTATTCTATTTCACGAAACGAGCTAAATTCTGATTGCTGCCAACCTCTTTCAGGCGTTGGAAGTCGTTTTATCGAATCTATTTCGGGTTTATTAAGTTATTACCATATTTATTACGGTTTGACAAATTAAAGGAAGTCATAATACTTTTTTTATATCACGCAGTTGGCAAATAAGCACGCGGTCCGTCTGATGGTAAGCAGTCACCGCCGTATAAGGAGCACCAGAGGTATCGTTTTCGCGCTGCCGACCCTGCAGGAATCGTCTCTGACCTTTCTTACTACACCTAGTGCAGTGAAACACCTTGTTCTCACCAGTTATAATGTGGAATCTCATAGCCATCGCTCGCTCACAAATGTAAAGATTTGTAGGTAAATTAAAGTAGAATATGTTTATAAGCTAAGAAAAAAATGGTTCGAGTAGTTGTCTGCAACACGAAGATGACCACTGTAACAGTGTGTTTTCTGAACTTAAGTTCACTGATCAGTCACACCACGAGCATTACCGTGATGGAAAATATCGAGAGGAAATCTGAATATGCTGAAAAGGGATTCAGAGGCAAATGCTATATTCGTGCTAGAGTAACGATATACATTTTATAAGCAGAATACACATACTTACGGACATGTTTAATTCCAGAATATAAATTCCAGAAATAAAAATAGCAATGCTCGAAATAGTATATTTTTATAACACACACATTCTTCTAGACATTGTGAAACTCAGAAGAAGGAAATGAAATACATCTAGAAAGCGTAATTTATTTCCTCCATGTTAGGAGTTCATTAAAACTATAACCTATTCACGCTCACGATACCTACCGAAATATCACTTGCGCGCCACTCTGTGTTCGGAGAGTTGTCCTGTGTTGTACCTCCCCCTCCCCAAGGAGCTCATTGTAAGTATACTGTCTTCTTTTATTTTCTATGCTCCTAAGAGAAGAGCTTTGAGAAAAAAGTGCATTACCCGTTCCAAAAGTTCTACCTTCATACCAAGTTTCATCAAATTTCTTGACAGGTTCGGATGTAAGATCGTAAACGAATCCGTATTTCTAGTGCTAATACAATAAATAGATTGAGATTTTTATGATATCCGTGTTGATGACAAAATCAGATAATATATATCAGAGGGTAGAACAAAAACTACTTCATAATATATGAGTACAAAAATAATATTTAATTGGTAAAAAAATATAAATATTTTTGGTATGCTATTTATTGGTTTCCATTGACCACTCGGATTTGGGGCTTGTATCCTTTATCGTCAGCGGTGAAAGTGACCTCGTACTCCTGACCGTCAGGAGCGGTGTATGAGTAAGAACCTCTTACTGCGATGCCAGTCTGGTTGCCAACAGTGATTAAGTTAGCTTCTTCTTGACGGGAGACGCCGTCACTTGTCTTGAAACTGAAATGAAGGAGTAAATTATGGTAAAGCCTTGCAATGGAATACGAATGGAAATTAATGAAAAATGGAATGGAATTACAGGCCTGTCATAATCGTCGAATAACCAAGTGTCAAACGAGTATCACGGAGGATACCAACACAAGCAGAACGAGGTCTTATAAGCAGCGTGGTAATGCAGCCAATCTCAATCTACAGTTTTGTGAGATGATTTGAGGCAAATAACAATATGGTAACGAAAAAATATTTAGCATCTATAATTTAAAATAAAGCGCAGATATAAGAGATTATACATTTGCATTGGAATCTCTTTTACTATTTATGAAAGAGAAAAGAGATAACATTTATGTCCAACGTCTTGTTGTCTAAAGTGCTAAGAATACTTTCTCAATGCTCCGGAAGTGGGTACTACCTATACACCTCTGCCTACCCCTTCGGAAGTATGTGATTTGAAAAATTACAGTGCGCAATTTCTATTCTAGACATGCTATAGAAAACTTACACAAAATCGTATCCATCCTCTCTGACTAGGGTTTTTTCTGTTAAGATCTCAGCAACAGGTTTTTTCGTTGACTCCTGGGCAGCCACCGCGACCAACACAACACCGAAGATGAACAGTTTCTGAAGGGATAATATTATCCATAAACTTCTCAGTAAATTTTAATAAACAAAAGGGCAGTTCCACGGCCGATGACGTTTCAAACCAAGCAAGTAATCTATGTTTAAGACCATTAAAATTATTGCGTTACATAGTTACTTTGTATTTAGTTTATTTTTAATAGTTGCATGGATTACATTATATAACTATACCTCTACCCCTTCGGGGACCCTTGTGGGAAGGCGTGAGGATATATTATTATTATTATTATAACTATACCTCAAATAATTAGTGAATTATAGGTTTGCGTATATAGTCCTGTCAAATTATTGTGTTATGTTATTGTTATATAATATACCTCTCACCGCTAGTACACCACACCTCGAGAAACGCTCAGATAAATTTGAAACCTTATCCCAGATAATAACACTAGATCAAGCGTGGGTTACTTGGATCCAATTGGGCGACCCGTAATTTGAACCGGAAATTCCGATAAGCTTACTCCATTCAAAATGCTGCTAATATTTTATACCTCCACTTGGGATCAAAATCACACCACGTCAGTCTTTCTCTTTGGTTCTATTGGTTTTCAATGAAAATAAGTTTCTGCTTACCAGGGAGAACATGGTGGAAAGATGCAAGTTACTTCGATGAGTTGAAGATACTGATGTAAAGTACAGTAGCCTCATCTTAAATACAGCCAATGTTTGTTGATATTACAGCAATTGTCCAAGTATGTGCCGTATGTGACAGAGGTGATAAACATGAATCAAGTGATGAAATGCCTCGTCTAACACACAAATTGAGACATTCGCAAAATGCGCGCATGTCGCGCTATAAGCATCTCTAGGGCATTTACCTATGTATCATAGAAAATATATAAACTAATGTATAATTTAGCTTTATTATAATTTGGTAAAAATTAAAAAAAATCTATCTTTACTTAAAATAGATATAGTATGAGGTTTAACATTACCTATTTAATATATGATGATGAAATAATATTGGATATTAGATAATTAAAAAAAACAGTTTAAAAAAAAGAGCCGAAATGGCCGAGTGGTTCGACTAGTTGCTTGCGACACAAAGATCGCAAGTTAGAATCCCGACTGTACCAATGAGTTTTTCTGAACTTAAATACAGTGATTAGTCACATCACGAGTTTGATGGTGAAGGAAAACATCGAGAGGAAACCAGCATACGTTTGATAAGCAATTCATAAGCGTATGTATAGTCGTGCTTGAGTAACGACGACGGACTCGCCATCTGTCACGTTGGCACCTAAAATAAATCTCTGGCGGAAAGTTAGTGTGTGGGTATTACCTATATTATTATTATATTATTATTACTCTCTACCCCTTCGGGGACCCTTATGGGAAGGCGTGTGGATATATTATATGTATTGTTATATAAAAAAACTGTTCAAACAGACAAGATCGAGCGGATAGGATCTTATTTCATCCTTATTCTTTTTTGCCTTTGTGGTTTTAATAGTTGACTGATTCTGTAAAATATTTAATAATGGCTTTACAGATGACAACAAGACAAGACGGAAGTTTGGCGGACATGGTGCCCACTCTTTCTCAAAATGCTCTTATTAATTAGAGTTATTTCCACACAATATAAGCTGGGCAATGCGTGAGTTGCACTCCTGGTATTCCACCTAATAAATAATAATCATATCACAAGGGGTTTGTGCTTGCTTTTGAATAGAAGTACCTATTGTATATATATATACTGAATCCAAACAAAACGAAATGTCTTAAGTTCTCTTTACCAAATGTAACACAACGGGATCTGAATTTAAATCTTGACGGCAACAAACTTGATGCTATAGCGGAAACTGTATTCCTAGGAATTACCATCGATTCAAAATTGCAGTGGGGCCCGCACATTAGAACACTTTCCGGTCGGTTAAGTTCAGCTGCGTATGCAGTACGGAAAATAAAGCATTTAACTGATGTAGCCACAGCTAGGCTAGTATACTATGCTTATTTCCACAGTATTATGTCCTATGGCATTCTGCTGTGGGGATCAGCGGCGGACGTTGACTCAATTTTCATTCTACAAAAGAGGGCGGTCCGCGCGATCTATGGCATGGGTCCTCGCGAGTCTCTCAGAGAGAAATTTAAAGAGATCGACATACTAACTTTGCCTTCACTCTATATCTTTGAATGTATTTTATATGTCCGCAAAAATCGAGGGATTTACAAAATTAAAAGCGACTGCCATAATAAAAATACCCGCAGTAAACATGAAATTGTAATCCCGAAATATAGATTAACAAAAACGAGCAAGTCTTTTATTATAAATAGTATACGCTTTTACAACAAGCTGCCAAAGTCAGTTATAGAACTGACCGATGTAAAGTTCAAAAACGTTATCAAACGTGTTCTGATTAAAAAAGCATATTATAAAATCAAGGACTACGTTGAAGATAAAGAAGTCTGGCTCTAGTTCCTTCTGCGCATGCGGCTTCCTTGGTAGCTCATAAACGGCACAAATTTGTGGATGTCTCTAACTATTCTGAATCTTTTCTTTTCTCATTTCGGGGTTTTTTTTTTTTTTTTACAATAATAATTTTACTTTTTTTTATTTTAATTTATTCAATATCTTGACCAGAATTAGTTACAGTACTGATGACAATATTTGTGTCACTTGTTTAATTTGTCTAATTTGTGAATGTGAGAACATTGTAGGCTTTGTAGATTCTTAGATCTTGCTAACATTGTTATAATTATCTTGTTTTATGTATGCTTTGTATAGTAAGCAGCGACCTATTGTCGGGCCTACGTTGTTCCCCCATACTTGGGTACTATTGCTGTAACGAAAAATATTATTGTTGTATATGCCTAATGATTTGAAAAGAGTAACCATGGAGTTTCTTGCCGGTTCTTCTCCATGGAAGCGACCAACCCGAACCGTGCTCTTTTTTCGACGTTTTATAAGTGCCCACCTGGGCCTATGTGAAATAAAAAGATTTTGATTTTGATTTTGATTTGATTATTGAAAGTCGTAATAAATAATAAACATTCATTTATCAGAATAATTGTAATTGAATAAATAAATTACTAAGACTATATGCGTAATATTGATACGCTGGTGATGAGAGCTAAGAAGAACATAGTATTTTTTTATTATTTTGAAGTATAAACATTTGCTAGAATACATGTGATTTCCTACAAGTTAATACAAAAATATATAGGTAGTAGCATGTGGATTATAACACTAAAATAGTTACGTATTGCCATTACTTAGCGGTTCAAACTCCTATCTACGATATTCCTATGCTCTATAATGATACAAAACATGAACCAAATATTAATCTTGCAGTCTTAAAAGTTGTATTATTTCTAGAACTATACAATTTTAGGATAGTTTCTTAATTATAGTTCTGTAGCCTCTTCTGCCGGCTTTGTAGGTCATCTGGTAAAGGTGTCCTTTGTCATCATACCAACGGACTGCGCCTTGCACTTGAAGGTTTGCGTCCACTGTGCCAGCGTTCTGGACAACCCCTTGCTCAGACCGGGATGATCCATCGTTGGCATCATAGCTAAAGCAGAGAAGAGTATCATAATTATGTAACGTTCGACTTTGCTGTCAGGAAAAAATAATTTGTTTATGGTTAAAGCATAATATATAACCGTGTCTAGTCGTACTACAAATTATGAATTTTGAAATATGCAGCATGTTCGCACTTTCGGTGGTGTTACGAAAATATTGGCAATGACGTTTTGTTGAATCTTGTAGCTCATTGAAACCGATAGGCGCTATAAAAGATTACAATGCTCTGTCAGATCAAACTTATAGTCAGATGCGTGATATAATTATTGAGTTGGTAAATACTCCTGCTATTATTGTGGAATATCTCTTTACATGCAAGTGTATATAGGCATCGATAGACGCTGATCATATTATGTAAATTAGGTGAAATAGAGAGCACATTATTATGGGCATTAAGACACTTATGCATCATTCTAATAAATGTTTTTTTTGTATCCTTTGAAATAAAACGTTAAAGTTGCACCTCATTCCGCGTCAAACAAATTCATAAAGAAATATCATTGTACTGAAAATATTTACATATATTTTTTGTATTGTATAACGGGAAATTGTAATAAAAAACAATTGAACACGTTGGTTTGAATATCACACCATTAAACAGCAGTTATAAGGGATATTTTATTTAAGGAGTGCAAACTAAGTTCCTTAATGGGGCCTGTGTATACGAGTACTTATTGATTCCGATAACGGCCCGGAGTGTTTCAAACCACATAAGGGCATTCAACCTGGATATGTCAGATATTTTGTTTCTGGTCGTCTACACGACTTTGGTCACCTGTCAGTTTTTGTATGATCATTATCATATCTGTTATAGAAATCATTTTGGCGGTCGCTTTTGAATATCAATCATGTCGCAAAAAATAACGCGACCATGCAATTATAAGTATATCTATCTGTCTTCCGAATTGTACGTATTATCATAATACTTTATGCAAATCAAAATTTGACATTGACATCAGATAGCTATGTCACATTGAACAAAGTTTATTATAATAAATAACACTATTATTGTTTTTTGTCATATAAAATTGGTAATGTTTATATTTTTTAAACACAGAAAATTATGCTAAATGTTGGTCCTTACTAAAGCTGCATAGTTCATAGACGCTGCTATCATATTATGACAGTTATGTAAATAATAAAAAAAATTACGGCGTCCTAAAAGTAATCCCGTGGAGGCATGCAGAGCAAGTAGCCTACCTATTTTTTGATGGAAATATATGTTCTTCAAACGTGGCTGGTGGCGAGTCTGTGCCATTTTCCAGATAAAATTTATCGCTTAAAACTTTACATGATAGTTTAGTACTTATAAACTTTTACTTTATGAGTCGCGGTGTGATTTATGTAATTAGGCGCCCGTACCCTATTATACATAACTTGTATGTACGTATCGGAGCTTGAAATCTTGATTTTCCGACGGATAGCTGAATCACTCCGTATACGGCTTCACCAATTCAAGAAATTGAAGAAATCTAAGTCAGGTACAGCATAACGGGCTTTTTATTCCATTTTGTAGCTGCATGGATAGGGTAGTACCTTCACCTTATTAAGTCCGTAGCTTAATAACTTCTTTTTGTTTTGTAGTCCTGCGCGAATAATAAGGATTCCAATAATGAGCTCTGGGGGTTGGGGTTGGATCGTTATATTGTGTTGGCAGCAGGGTGATTATGATGCCAACACAGAATAACTCTTCGAACACAGAGTGGCAACGCGCAAGTTTGATATAAGATACTTCGGTAACCGCTTCCCATCAGGTGTTTATCACTCTAGTGGTATTAAAAGAACTACATTTAAATAGGACGAATTAATACTATCAATTAATATTATATATTCTAATAACACAAATGAATAGACAATTATAGGCAGATATCCTAATACAAAAGTGTTCAATACAATGACATCATCCTAATACCGGATTGACATGTTTCCAATTCATTTCGAATTTCATCTGGTCTTGATCAACATTTTCTTAATCGTTCGATTATTATTGGAAATGGTCTCCTTGTAAGATAATTATACCAAGAGAGGACTGTACTATACATTTAAATGCATTTACTGCTGCGCCCCCTTGAGTAGTAACACACAAACAAAACACAAACTGCCCGCTGGCAAGTGCCTCCTACAACTTGCAAGATCAGGGGATAAAAATCGTTAGATGCTCTACAAAAATATCTTCACAACTTTGTACGGTACAAACAAACAGACATTACAATTTTATTTGAATGTCCGGAATGTATATATAAACTAGCGCCTAACAAATATTTGGTACCTAGTTATGTGATGCTAAGTTATTTAGCATCTTGAAACGGGACATATCCTCGTGGCATACGGCCAACAGTAGATCCTATGCGGATGACTGTTGTAAAATATTTGCTTTCAACTAAACAATGCTGGTAAAAAGTAAGTGCCTATAAAGCCCTGGGGTCACGTATTTGGATAATCGGGTTACAGCTGTACTCGTAAGGACAATATAGAGGCCAATTTACATAAACATGACATTCCTCTTTGTTTGTTGGACAAATATTTTGCCAATCTACGGTGATGCGAGTGAATCATCGTCTCGCTTTTTCTTTCGTTTAGTATTCTAAGCGTTTTTATTCTTTGGACGGTTATTTACACCTTGGCACTATAACAAAAGATTTCCCTTTATTAACTAGTAAATAGAATGTAGTTATAATGTTACATTTAATAATCTAATCGAGGTGTGCTACATAACCACGCCACGAGAATGAGGTTTTCTTTATTACATCATTGCGCCACGGTTAAATTTAGGTCTATCGTCTTATTCCAAACAAAAGCTACAAATCAAAATTGTTAATAAACTTATTTTATAATTTCCCAAGATATACAATTGGAAGTTCAAGTTTATGATGCTAAATGTTTAGCTACCTGTTGTTAATAGAGAAAATAAATGCATCCTAATCTATATATATATATATAAATGTTATGTTGGTTTGTGTACGCTTCAAAAACTCAAAAAGTTCTGCACCGATCGAGCTGAAATTTTAGCATGATATATGATCCGCATCAAGGATTGTTTTTATCTATTTTTTTGCATCAGTCACATATCCACAGCGAAGCGTGGCAGGGTACAGCTTCTTAATAATAATATGTAGGCATTTAGCCTACATAATGATTTTTAAGTAAAAGTTTTTACGATATATTTTATATGTTTTTTTAAGGTAATCTTTGTATGTTTGCGTCAATCAAAGTAACCAAAGAACCGATTTTGCACATATTCTTTTTATCTACTTTTAATTCCGATAATACGCAGCTCCTTCATAAAACTTGAATGATAGTTGCCCCTCGAATATAGCCACCGGCTATAGGAACCTATTATAAATAAGTGGGTATATGCATACGTATCTATAATAATTATAGCCTTTGTAAGTGATATCATCTCTCTGGCCTTTTTATTAGGTGTCTAAAGACTTAGAACTGGTATAAAGTAACGTGGGTGGACAAGTTGCTTAAGTAACATCCTTAAAATTATTGTTATCAAATAGAGCAATAATTAAACAATCAAACGTATTAAATTTTAATGTCACCCTATGATTACGTAACTATGTAAGAATGTGTACATATATGAGCAAAATGAATGTGATTTGGTAGGTCACTTCCAAAGTCACCATGCAGAAAGTATTTTTATTATCGTTTTGCTCGCAACTTTAATGTAAGCACAAATATACGATCATATTAGGTGCTAAGATTTAATTGCTAAGCTCCAAACTTAAAATGTACCTTCTTGATTCCATCAAATCTAGTATATTCTTAGGTACTTTAAAACTGAAATATGCAAATGCACGTGCTGTTTCAAATTATAAAACTGACATGTAAATGAACGTTGCACCTGATGGTAAGCAGTAACTTATAGGATAGACATAAGCAAAGTCAGAAATATATAGCCAATGAGGTTTAATCTTTACATCATTGTATGTAGCTATTTGACTGCGATCTCAAAATCCGTTAAGACCTGCTTTTTTCACATGCATAGAATGTCGGAAGTTATACAATGCTAAACAATGTGTCGATATTTAAATCGAACATTTAATAAATACGACCACGTATCCTCAATATTTATATCACATCAACAAGGTTGTTTTTTTAAATAGGTATTTTGGTTTGTATGAATAACATCGATGAATATTAAAGAACGCAAAATTTTTGCATCCTTTGTCTCGCCTAGTAGTTTAGTTATTATAGCATTGATATATAATTTGACATTGTACCTCCTTGTAGCGTACTTACAAAGCATACGATAATTCACTCTTAGGTATATATACCTTGAGTGTACTAAATTTAAAAAATAATATTACGCTTTATTTTATTTTTATTTATTTTATATATAAAAAAAAACTGTTGAATGTGGAAGAGGCGAAAGAGATGTGTAAGTTTAGGAATATCTGGCGAGATATCTATTTCTATCCATCCTTTAGTTGTATAGAAACAGAGTAAGTGCGTGCTTGCAATATTAGCAGGATTCCCTTTAATTACTTGGTCCCTGGTGACGTATGTAGGGATTTCCAAGTCATGTGCTTAGAAAACCTTACATACGTCACACATATGCTATATTCTTAGTAAATGTATGTTATATTCTAAAACCCAATCTGTACAATCCAAAATATTTATTTAAATAAATCACCAACGTTAGAAATTTATTAACATTTCAATGTCAGAGAAACTTTGATACCTACAATTTCAATAAGATACCTAAATATTTTCGATGATGACACGTTGTTGTTTTTTGTTGAAGACTAGAAGTAGGTAGGTTTGGTACAAAATTCTTGATACTTTGAAAGTAGTTGATATTATGGAAAAATATTACCTTTTATTTTTTGTGCGTTATTTCATTAGTATAGTATCTAATAGTTGCCTGTGGGCGGGAACGTCAAGAATACTTGAAACCGACGAGCATGTATGAAGAGACTGATGAATGTGGACGAAGCGAAAGAGATATGTAAGTCTAGGGACACCTGACGCTCTATTCTCTCCGCCTGATTTGTATGATATGTATTTATGTCTAAAATTCACTTCGAACAAATAAGTAAAATGATTTGAATAGTTAGGTTTCCTTTTTAACGTTTTTTGCTTAGGTATTATAATACGGTACGGTACGGATATAATTCGGTCACCCTAAGTCCTGTATTAACTGTAATTTCTTTAAAAAAGTAGCTTCAATTGTTATTAAAAAAAACTATTTTGATCTAAGATGATAGCAATGATTATGTCATACAGGAGTCATTATCTCTTTGTTAACTTATCAAAGCATAAACATTTATGACTAACTGGCCATGAATCGAGTGCGAAATATAATACGTTATTAAGAAATACTTATCCTAGTATTTAAAAATAATGTTCACTACATTATCGAATGACGACAAAATCCGTCGCGGCTATGACAAATTATAACTGAATGCGAGATTAACGCTGCTCGCATCCAGATGCTTTAACCAATCCGGCTTCGAGGATTTGATCAAGGTAGAAGGTGATCTAGCTTTGCATGTTCCTCCAGACACTTTGACGAGGTATATCTGTCTCAGGAACCTTTCTTCATTCATTCTTTCTGTCACTTGTTCACCTCTTGCAAGCATCATTACCGGACCTTAACCTTCCTTGCGACAAGGCGCAGCCCCTTCTCAAATGTAGATAATTTAATTATTCAGTTTTGAGTTAGATCGTGTGCAGTAGTATTTTTACAAAGTGTTATTGTTACGACTAAAATTAATGGAGTACGTGAACAGCTGGGGACGAAAAATTTTATTTGTAAGAATATTTGCATGTGTTCTAACGATATCATGCTTATCTTACATTTATCTTGCACGCTATAATATCACAGGAAAGGTGTCCATATTTTAGTATGAGTTATAACATGTCTTGTCATTTTGAGCCGGATAAAATGTATAATTGGACTTTACAACTCACTTGTACATTATTATGTCCCGCTTTGGCAACTCTCGTATTATGAGATAACATTTTTTTAACTGAGTATGTATTTTTTAGGCATTAGATAATAAACATGTTTATTAAAACACATTAAATTACATGCTTCTTGTTCAGGAACTTCTAATAAAAGGAATAATCTTCTTTTAGCTAATCTAAACTGGCGCTCTATACTCTCTGCCTACCCCGCTAGGGACTCGGCGTGAAGATATGATGATCTTCTTTTATGTATAATATATGAATGCACTGTATAAAAGAGTGCATTCAAGTAATTACTAACTACACGAAGCGTTAATTAAAGTATTTAGGTACATACGTAGCTTTTTTTGTGTTCTTTTATTGGTTTCGGATGCGTGTTGTCGGTTAGTACCCAACTTCACTCCACGGGGTGCACGAATTGTAAGTTTAATTAGTCTGATTTATGATCTCAAATGTACATTAATGTAAGTACATATATTTAGTGTAAACTTTTTTACCGGTTGTATGTATGCGAGCTTTATCACTTTGCCGAGATCTTTACGGATAAGTGCAGAGTATTGAACGCCAGTTCTGACGCAAATGCGGATTTTTATAACCTTCATACCAGCTAGGTATGAAAGTTTAGAATCATTACATAATACTCCTTTCGTATCAATCACTTAGAAAGAAAGAACCCACCCGCAGGTTGTTTAAGACAAACTACGCTTACAGATTACGTAGTACCTATCTTATCTAAATGACCGTACAAACCCAAGATCTCCTTTTATATTCATAATACAATAAAAAAAATTGATATCATATTTCATCAAGTCATCGGGATTCGCCTCCTTATCAAAGCGGATCAAGTGATGCGACTGCTCTTAAAATTCTTTACCTGCGTTAAACCAGTTTTCAGACATTTTTAGGGTTGAGAGAGATGTAACGATTTCAAAGATTCAATTGATAACTGGAACTGGCTTAAAATAGGTACTCTCCGTACTCCGCCCTGTTCGTACTCTCCGAAAAACGAAGAGTTTGGTCTTGGTCGTTCCATATAACTACGGAGGACCGTGCTATATTACTCGTACATGCGACTTAAATATATATAAAATATACATAATATACAAATATAATATAATATAGGCTCCCGAAGCCGATTTATGATGTTTTTTTACGATATACTAATCTTATCTGTAAGTGCGTATAGTGCTACTTACTGAAATTTATATGAATTGGGTAAGTTGCTGGTGTCGTACTGGAGGACTTGCGAATTGGCCAGATTGTTCACATACGGGCTAGCGGCGACCATGTGCCCAGCGGCCAATGCACCAATTATCTGCAATCGAACACGAACCGTGCATTAGTATTGTTAAAACAAATATTTAGCATTCAAATACTGAATGTAAATTCTCATTAGCATTACCAAAAGCCGCCCGGAATTAATGAGGCACGATCACATTACGTTAACTTATTCCTGTCAATTAAAAGATAAACCTCTAGAAATTGTAAAAGCTTTTCTTGCTTGAAGCTGTCTTCAGATTATCATGTTACGTACTAGCTGTACCCTTTGGTTTCACCCGCGTATAATTAGTTCTTTTTTTCTAGAATTAAATTTGTCCTAAGTTAATTCCGTTCAGCCGTTCTATAGACATTTGAGTAAGTGACATTCTCACAAACTTTCGCATTGATCATATTAGTAGGATAAATATATACATATGTACATATGTTATTGTATGTAGCGATATCCGCGACCAAATGGTCGACTGTTTATTGATTTTTTTATGAGTCACATAGATAGATCTCAATTTTATTGCAAGTAGAAAAAACGACCTTCAACTTTTACTGGAATTTCTTAAAGTACATTTACATTTTAAGTTTTTTTTTCTTATACATACAATATTGTTTGAATAAAATATTCTCACAATAATAAGATTTTACTTTTGTGCAATAATGCTACCGTTTATTTCTTGTCTGGAATATTAAATGAGAATTAATTTCTCACTCGATTTGAACTTTGAAAGATGCATTTAGTATCTAGTCTTATTCAAGTAAAAAGCCGTGGTAGCTTACGTAGACACCTGCATGATTAAGGATGTTATGGCAGTATAGGGGTACAGCCCCGGTGGTCTAGTTCAATCTAGTTCAATTAGGCTTTTTCGACTTTAGTTCTGGGAATAATCACATTGCAAGCACTACGGGGTGAACTAAGCGCAGGTACAATTCAATTAAAATCAATCAGACATATGAAAACATATGCCTGCCCGTTTCGAATACCTTGTTGGAAGTCGTGAATAATAATAAAAAAATAGAACTGAATGAAAGGGGTTTTAAATACAAACAGGTATTATGAATTCAATACTTTTTCTTTGGAATCAACACAAAACCCAATAACCATTTTGCATTAGATTGTATTAATGCAGATAGCTTAGGTTTTTGTGTCAATTTTGTAGTAATTGATATAATTTATACCCTAGATTTGATATGAGTTAATATATATCAATATAATGCATTGTATATGCATCTGCATATCACATTTTCTAGACTGATTAGTTTTTTCGGGGCAATCCGTGTGATCCGTCGTTACGATGATAATGATGTACCAGAGTTATTCCGTGATAAAATAAAACTTTTCGAAATGAAGTCTTCACACAAAGATGACATAAACATTGGAGGCTTAGACAAAGTAAAGGTGAAATCTTGAACTAACGACATTTGTAGTTAAACTATACGTTCTATGTAGATTTATGCACAAGATGTTAGGCTTGCGACATCACCTCTTTAACAACACCGCGTAATTTAATCACCGACAGATGTAAGCTTTGAAGGTATTTGTATGCATGTTTTTATAATTCTAAGCCCCTTGAATCTCGAGTCGCCATTGCCCAGCACTAGCCACTTAACTTAAAGAGAAATAAATAAATTGTTACCAGTGTGATCAGCATGTTGGTATGACAGGTAACAAAATAAACAGGTGACTTCCTGGTCAGGTTGTACTCCGAATGCGCTAACGGTTTCGCAAGATCTCTTTATATATAACGTGTGGGCAATGTCTGCAGCTTACGGCCGCGTACAAGCGCGCTCAGCCCCGCTTGCGCTGAAACTGAGCCAATTCTAGCTGACCTGTCATAGACACATGAATGAGACTAACATAGGACGTCACGGATCGCTATGTAACGTAATGACATCCTAACATGTTTCACTTGTATTGGAACAACAATATAATGTCCTCAATGCTTCACCGTTCGCCCTCAAATCCAATAAAAGCCGTGATCGACACTGAAGCTACTTAATGAATGAATGACGTGCGTTATTATTTAGAATTTACATTGTCGATCTACAATTTGTTATGTAACACATGTAAAAATACAGCAATCCTCTAAGGCAAAGAAATATTTTAGTCCTGGCTAATAGCCACCCAACGGTATGGCGAAGATCGCGTCTGCAATGCCTAGTTTCAACTATGATCGAATTTGTCATATCCATAAAACTTTAAAAAACTCAAGATGCAATTTATTTCATGTATAAATATTGTATATGAAGTGAAAGAGGTATGTAAGTCTAGAGGTAACTGACGCCCTATTCTATCTACCTACCCCGTTAGGAACTACGCGTGATGATACGTATGTATGATGTATAAATATTGTTAGATATAACTTAACAATTCGTTGAATGCATAGAAAGATTTAGCTCATCAATGTGTGAATGACCTTTCATTAACTAGGTACATGAAATTTAATCGCAAGTCGTGTACAAAGTACCGATACTCTGTGGGAATATCCAAGAAACATAACCACTAAAACAAGTTTATCAATATTGAATTATGAACATAGGTTACAATATTTCCATTAAAAAAAACTACGTGCTCAATTTGTAAAGTCGCGATGTTTACCGGGACATGGCTTATCTGGATATGCTTTTATCTTGTCAATGTTAGGTGTATTTTAGAAATTGCAAAATTTCAGCAACATTTTTTAAAACCATATTGTACGGAGTTTAAAAAAAAGTAAGCTTTAATAAAAAGCATTAGTCTTCAAATTTCGTTTTTCTAAAATAAATAATAAATCTTCGGATGCGATCGCGCTCATACAAGTGATTTACAGAAATTGGTTCATTAGCGCAAGGTAAAAATAAAAACAAATCCTTCTGATTCAAGTAAAAAATAAAGTATGTATCAGTCATTGGGGTGGTATTTAGAAATCTCTGTGACGTCCTTTAATTACACAAATATTATGAAATATAATTTTGTTTTGTCATTATGGGAGAGGATAGTGTTTGTCAATACCTTAGTCTTGTCATCTCATCTTGTCTTGCCTTGGATGTGACCTGTGAGGATCTAGGATAATCTACAATAATTGTTATTATTATTTATATATTATTTTTCTGTCTATACTAGTATTTCTATTTATATACATTAAACAGGTCGAATCCCATATGAGGTGGATATTCAATGACGTTTATATATGTAGTTGTGCTTGTCGACTTCAAACATAAAGGAACACAAAGAAGACTAGAGCAGTGCCTGAACGGGAGATCCGTTAGATTTTTGTACGCAGTTTGTTTTATTATTTAAGATTTAAGTAGAGTTTAGTAGTATGTACATCTATAGACGTATACTATACATTCGTTAAATGTAATATACGACGTGATAGTAAGCAAAAGTGTGAAATAAATAGGCCATTAAGATGGTGGTTATGCAAAGGCTCGCTTTTCTACATACTGAAGTTGAAGGATGACAAGTATAGTTTGTTGTGTTACTTACACAGAGCAAATGTGTAATTTACCCAATTATACGGTGAACTGTGTATGCTAAATACGTACAGTCGAACATAGAACCTCCTCCTTTTTAAAAGTCGGTTAAAAACTAAAGGATTAATAATAAAAAAATTGAGGTGAGTGGATAGTAGTTATACATGGATAGAGTGGATTAGAGCTACTTCCCACCTTCCACCAGGGTTTCAGAAAGGGTCGGCAGTGTGGTAATATCACCCTTAATTCCCTGTAGATATGTCTATTCAAATGCCAAGGTAACAAATGACCACATGGAGAGTCAGTCACTGCCTCTCAGGCACGACAGTACGTAATACATCTTAATTTAATTTCTCTCGGTGTTTTTCTTCCCTACAAAGCTCGTGGGATGACAACTCACTATCCTTAACGACCGGAGCTTGAATACGCATTGACTACTAAAGCCACTCGGCCACCACGGTATTTTAGATTAAAGAGATAAGATTTTCTATAATACATACACACTTGCCACTCACAGGGATTTGCTAATTTACCAAAAGTATTGACTATAAAATGGTAATATGATTGAATATCTACAATAGCTTTGGAATACTAGATCTTTTTTAAGCAAATGATTATGTTACAAGGTAACCTCCTGACATTATCAAATTTTATCACATTAAATTAACGCGGATGGTTAGAGTAGGTAATTGATTGCGTTTTTATGTGGAATATATGTTAAAAATGATGCATTTCAAAAGCCTATTGAACGCGCAACGGAACACGTTGTAACTGTATAATTTTGTCATGATATACGTAACTGTCTTCTGATTGCTTTTTGTTCCTTGCGGGTCAATGTTTTGATAACAATTATGGATAATTATAACTTGACGGTTAGATAGTTATCAAAGAGTGGACCAGTCTTACTCTGTCGTACAATTACCATAATTATTTAAGATTGTAAGAGAATTATTGGCTGTGCCTTGCAGTTTCATCCACATTAAATTATTCATACATTTATCATCACGCCGAGTCCCTCATGGGGAGACAGAGAGAGTCAAACGTCAGTTCTCTCTAGGCTTACAAACCATTTCTTTCATTTATAAAATAAAAGTGGCTATTGCTATTCTTATAATATTAACAAGAGAGGTAGAGCATAATGGGTTTCCCGTTCGAATTAGGAGCTGCCCGACTGGGGCAGTATCTCCACCTTATAGAAATCCGTAGCCAAATAACACAATTTATTGTGTTGGGTTCCTACGCGGTGAATAAGGTTACCAGTAATGAGCTCCTTGGGGAGGGGGGAGGATTGCTAAATTGTGTTGGCAGCAGAGGGATTAGTCCAATTATGCTGCCAACACACTATGACTCTCCGAAAACAGAGTGGCAACGCGCAAATGATACTTCGGTATTGTATGCGTAAATAGTCTGCGATAACCGTTTTCCATCGGGTGAGCCGTATGCTTGTTTGCCACTCTTGTTGTATAAAAAAAAAATTGCTATCAGCCAGAGAAAATTCTGCCAAGATCCATATAGCTATTTTAGGAGCTAGGAGCTTATTAGCTAGAACAGACAAAAAAAACAAAAATTATGTTTTTTTTTCAATTTAGGTATATACCGTACTTTAATATGATCTTAGAAAAAAAGGTTTGATGTTACAAATAGACATTTCAATGTAACAGATTTTAGATTTTATATGTGTACACCTATACTTTTCGTATTTTTGAATAATGCCCCCAAGAAAAGAACGTACCTACTTGTCACTTGAGAAATTAAGATAAATTAATCTTTTTTTACTTAAATATAACCGAAATTACCAATTAATCAAAATAATTATTGTATTTCAAATGTTGGTTTTTATATAAATATCTAACATCATAAATAACAGCATGCTGAATGATGTTTTAATTTGTTTGAAAGCATGGTGTAGGGCAAGACGCGTTAGTCTGCTGTTTTTTTTTTGTATTGTCTCTCGTAGCGTGAGTTCCGGAAACTTTTGCTACTTAGCCGGGCAAAGGTTTGACTCCTGTTATAGAAAATATACATATGTATGAAACGAAAATATCCCGATTGCGTTTTGTTTTTGATGCATAGGCTGAATGGATAATAAAGTTGGATCAACAACTTGTTGGCATTGGAAATTCGGCCTCGTTTAGTGATATATTTATTCGGTGTAGATGTAAATAAAAACCGGCCAAGAGCGTGTCAGGTCAAGCCAGTGTAGGGTTCCGTAGTCGTTTATTACTTTTCCAAGTAATTTTATAACTTGGCAGACTATTACTCGTTAACCTGTAGAGACAACTTAGCCATGATAGTTTTGCTTTTAAATTCATCATATTATATACTGCTAGCGAGATTTTTTTTTACAAATTTACAGGCGTCGGCTCAGTATAGAGCGTAGATGTGAGGACACAAGTCTAACTAAAATTACAGCTTAATATTTCGTAAATGGAACCACAAATTGAAATGCATTCTCATAACATACCCTTATTATTTTTTAATAAGCTAACTAACGATATTCCACACGCCAGGAAATGGTTTTTTTTTTTTAAATTTTTCTTTAACCTTTTTGGCGCTGTTAATATGTACTACCATTCCAAATTACAGCTCTGTAGTACCAAGTGTCTCTGAGCTAACCTGCGGACGGATTGAAAGTCAGGCAGACATAGCGAAACTATAACAATTTGTAGTTTACTACGGAACCCTAAAAAATTTTAGCTACTGGCTTGTAAATATGGAGAAGGAAGACATCACGGGGGAATATGTATTTATGAAGTAGGAATTGAACGACGTATATTTTATTAATTGTCGGTGGAATATGGCGCGAGTGTCTGATGCCCCATGTGTGTGTCATTTTAAATACTTGAATAAGATTTCGTAATAGTTGCAATGAATAACATGGACAATAATCATTTAACAACACAATTCGGAAGTTGATATTAGGATTTTTATTTATTTAATAATACTCTACTCAAGCTAATATTAGGTTTCAATTTATGCTTTTTGCCTTCAGATATGATAAAATATGTATTATTTTGGGGAATTAATGTAACGGTTAGAATGAGTTAGTAATAGCATTTTGATTAATGTTTATTTTAATTAACGAGGAATTTCATAATATTTAAACGCATTATATTCATACGGCTTACTTTAAAAAAAGAAATAACTTTTTTTTATAAATCGCCTGTCACTGTGAATAAATAAAACAGCTATTGGGTTTGGATCATGATTTATTTACCGTGACCTACTGTGTATATCCTGCTCGATACTTTCCCGCTATATCAGACACCGGTACTACTTAAAAGGGTTATAAAGTACTCTTTCTTTTTGCGTCTCTTTGTTTCATTACAAAATTTAAATGTGGAATTTATCGGGGTCGAGGAAAGTAATGTTTGTGCCATTCTTATTACTTTCATTTTGATATCATTCAAGTTTGCTTGAACTTTTTTTTTTTTTTTTTTTTATACCACTTGGGTGGCAAACAAGCATGCGGTCCGCCTGATGGTAAGCGGTTACCGCCGCCTATGGACGCTTGCAACACTTATAAACACACATATCACCACGCCGAGGCTCTCTCGGGGTAGGCAAGAATTAGAACGCCAATTCTCTCCAGACTTGCCTACATATTTCTTTCCCTACTTCCAATGAATAGTATTACTTTGAATATACTCTTGTATTATAAGTTGAATAACGCAATTCTCTTATCGTTAGTAACATGATTTTTTATTGGTTCCTGTCACATTTTGTAATAAGATTCGTTGAAAGAAGCGATTTCAATTAATGATGCAAGGCATATTTACCGGTGTAATAATCCTATACATACCTATCTATTTACATAAACACTATACTTAAATATGATAATTAAGTTACCAGACGTATTACTAAGACATTTTTCGTGTCATATATGTGGGGATAGTAATCAAAACACTCGCGTATTAACTGTGTTTATACTTTATTTTAAATTAAAAATGGTAAGCCGTTATTACATCGTACCTACACGTTCCGAGATCAAGAAGTGACAAATGACATAACCTTTTTTCTTTTTAAATTTTAATCTACAACGCTAATAAGTTCCGTAATACAAAAAGAAAACAAACTTAAATCCATCCCACACGGCCATCCTGCTTACTCATCTGCCTCAGATGAGTCTGACGAATTATGGTCAACCCATGGCTTCATCATGTCGGCTGAACTCGATGTATGAGTCGGACCTTCGCCATGGCCAATTTTCTTAAGATCATATCGATCATTTCTCTTCTTCTTTGTAATTTCATAAGGACCCAAATACTTAGGATGAAGATTGTAGCCCTGAACGAACTGGGTGCGCTTAATAGCAACAAGATCTCCAATGTCGTATTGTATAGCTTCTATTCGTTTCTTATTATAATTTTTCCTGTTTTCATCCTGTATTTTTTGTATACTTTCCTTCGCTTTCTTTATAAGCTCTTCTCTTTGTTCATTAAAATTTTGAATATTTTCTTCTTATTTCAGTCTGCATCTTCTTAGGTACTACCATTAGTTTTGCACCATTCATAACTTTCCAAAGTATTCCGTTTTCACAAAGGTAATCTTCATAAGGTTCTGTTTCCAGTAGTCTCTTAATCAATTTAATTTTCGTGTCGTCGTCTTGCACTCTTTTCAACTGTGCCGTAATATGGGTAAGTAGGTTGATATTCTTAACAGGGTATCTACTGAGAGCATCAGCGTGCTTCATGCGTGTTCCTGGCCGGTGTTCGATACTGTAGTCATATTCTTCGAGTAGGAGAGCCCAGCGAGCTACTCTAGGAGGTAAGTCATTTTTCTGTAGCGTCATAGTCAAAGCAGAGCAATCGGTTATAATCTTGAAGCGTATTCCGAGTAAGTAAACTCTAAATTTTTTCACAGCTTCTACTATAGCCAATATTTCAAGATAATAACTGTGGTATTTTCTTTCAGCAGGAGTTGTCTTTTTGCTCATGTAGTAAATCGGATGCATAGTATTATCTTTAGGACTTCGTTGCAATAAGACAGCTCCATATCCTTCGGCACTAGCGTCCGTATGCAGCTCTGTTTCTAGACCTGGATCGTAGATTTTCAACACAGGAGACTGACACAGGACACTCTTCAATTCTTCAAAAGCTCTTTCACAATTCAAATTAAAATCATATACAGTGCCCTTCTTTAGTAGGTCAGTTAATGGCTTAGCAATCAGAGAGTAATTTCGGATAAATTTTCTAAAATACCCCGTCAGTCCCAAAAATGATTGCAATGATTTAATGTTCTGTGGCAATGGAAATTTGGCGACTGCAGCAATCTTTTCTTTGGATGGTCTTATTTCTCCTTCGCTTACTATGTAGCCAAGATAATTAATCTCTTTCTTCAAAAATTGACACTTTGCCCAATTGAATTGAAGGCCATATTCTTCTGCTCGTTTAAAGACCTTCTCCAACTTTGCTATTCCTTCATCTTCTGACTCTGACGGAATAATCAGATCATCCAAATATGCCGATGCAGTACCATCCAAAATGATATCTTTAAATACATCGTTAATGAATCGTTGAAATACAGATGGCGCTGTGCAGAGTCCGAACGGCATCTTCATGAATTCGTACTGTCCTTGTGGTGTGACAAACGACGTGTATTTTTGACTATCTTTATCAACGTTTACGTGCAAGAATCCGTTTTGCAAGTCTAGGGATGTAAATACCTGTGCATGTTTCAATCGGCCAATCTGATCTTCTATTAATGGTAATGGAAATCTCTCTTTTATTATTTTCTTATTCAGGCGTCTATAGTCTACACAAAGCCGGTAAGTACCGTTCTTCTTTTTTGCCAGAACTATAGGACTTGCAAAATCAGATTTACTGGGTGTAATAATCTTTTGATCGATTCATTCTTCTATCTGTTTGTTAACCACATTCGTTTCCAATGGTGAAAGTCTTCTCGGATTCTGATGAACTGGCGCTTCATCAGTGAGTGATATCTTAAGTTCGACAGTAGATTCCTTCTTCAAATTCTTTGGATTATAGTCTTCAATCATAGTCTTTATCTTATCTGTGAATCTTTTGTCGGCAACATCAAGAGCTTCATCATTATGAGCTTCAACCATTGTAAGGTGTAGAATTTTCTTCGCAACTATGTTTTCAGCAGAAAAACTTACTTCAACTTCGTTAAGTATTGGGTTGCCGAGGATAACATCAACTGGTATCGATTTATCTTCCACAATGTGAATAGTAGTGTCAAAGTAACATTCATCCATTTGTACCCTTGCCCTTAAAAAGCCTTTAGTCTTGATCTCGTAATCAGCAATGCCTGTAAGGCATATCGTGGAATCTGGATTATAGTGATGACCTTTAATCTTATCATGATAGGATTCTCTAACGAGATTTACGTCGCTTCCTGTATCTATGAGTGCATTTACACCAACGTCATTTATCTGTACTTCCTTAAAGGGTGTAAAGCAGCTCTCTTTGCTTTGCTCTTGAATCTTGAGTTGTTTTGTATTATTAAGACATTCGTTCGATTTGTGGCCGAAATTGTTGCACCTAAAACATTTAACTCCCTTGGTACAGTTAGGCAATTGATGACCTGTATCTCCGCAATTGTAACATCTTTTCTTTAGTGCTTGCCTATTTCCTGAAGAGGTACCAGGCGTTGGAGTTGGTCTGGTTGGATTGTGTGTCATGGATGAAACTTTCTTTCTTATTTCGCTGTACAACTCTAGTTTCTTTCTAAATCCTTTTATATCACTTGCTCCATACAACATCGCCTTGTTAAGCTCTGTGTCCCTTATACCATCAATAACGTACTCCATCAAAGCTTCATCTTCTATAGCACCATGCGTTGCCAATTCTTTCATATGCAGGAAGTATTGCTGGTAGGTTTCATTATTTTTCATTTTGCGGGCTGCAAGTCTCTTGTGTATGACTGCGCTATTTAGTTTACATCCAAATTCTTCTTTAAATTCATGTTTTAGGACGTCCCAGCTTTTAGAACGACCCAAAGACCTCAAAAATAATTGAGCAGTTCCGGAAAGTAATTGTTTTGCGTAAATCAATTTTTCTACCTCGCACCATTGCATCAAAGTTGCAATATCTTCGAAATCATCAATCCAGGTATCGATTCCGTAGCTATCATCACCGCTAAATGACATCATCGATTTTTCTATGTCGCTTATCGAAATTCGAGGCGGTGGATCCAGAAAAGGTAAGTCTTCTTCTTCTTTCTTTTTTGACGTACCTGGTTGATCGTCGTTGTCTTTCTTCTTTACCGACTGATCTTCATCTTCTTTATTCTTTTTGGGTGGCATTTTATTAAATAATCAGCAGAAATCGTAAAATCGTATCAATCTTCTTCTTAAAAAATTCTTCTTTAAATTACTTCTTCATATTTCAATAAAATCCCAAATGAACATCTTGACTTTGACAGATCAGTCGATCAAGCCGTGAAAATAGCTAATCATATGGACGAATATGGCGACTCACTCGTACTCGTTGGATTTAACAGTCGTAATCTTCCGTTATTTTCTTCGTAAACACGTTAAATGCGATGCGATTTCACCATCCCGGACGAGCCCCCATATTTTGTGGGGATAGTAATCAAAACACTCGCGTATTAACTGTGTTTATACTTTATTTTAAATTAAAAATGGTAAGCCGTTATTACATCGTACCTACACGTTCCGAGATCAAGAAGTGACAAATGACATAACCTTTTTTCTTTTTAAATTTTAATCTACAACGCTAATAAGTTCCGTAATACAAAAAGAAAACAAACTTAAATCCATCCCACATATATATATATTAGTATGGTAGTAACATGAATATGAAAAATCATTGTACTTGTACTCGTATAAAATAATTGTAATTGTGTTGATATGTACTAGCTCCTTTCTATCTTCCTGACACATCGGTGGCGGCCGGCACCGCAGCTTCTCAGCAGGATTGCCTCAAGCGCCGCAAGTATAATTGTCTCGGGTTAGATTACATATTTGCAGCGTTTGCAGTTAAAACTTTGGGTCCTCAGGATCACCATCTTTTTAAATAGGTTTTAAGTAGTCTTATATTACTTAGATACTTCTCGTAACAGGCGAGCTGGAACATATCTCGCTCAGATAATCAGCATTGCTATCCATTAATGCTGCTAGTCTTTTCGGTTCTTTCAAACCAGTCTGTGTCACCATATGTATTTTATGTATTACTTTACGATTGCATCAAATTGTAATGCATTTATTAAGAGACATCCTACCATAGAGTGTATAAATTTCCACTTCACGCAAATATCACGAAATGCATGTCTATACTGATGCAAATGAACGTGCCCATAAGTTTATTAACTTAGCACTTGAATCGTGTTTTTGCGAAATCGGGAAAATTTGTTTACTTTTATTGTGACGGCTATGTCTATAAAATAGCCAGGATGTTGTCACAAATCATTAAAAACTCCTCTGTTATATATCTTACTATGGTGTAAGGAATTTATATGTACACTTTTGTGATAACATTGACAAATGTCGTTATCACTTGCGATCAGTTTGGTGGTGGGTATTTCGTTTCATTTAAACATGAGTCATGGCAAGACTTTTCAAAGACGTAGTAAATAAAGGGCAGCAATTGACTCACCATCTTTCATGTTGATACTTAAATGCTTTTAAAAAAAATAGGTGATATATCCTAGTTTGCAGACATTACTAAGATCCATCATACGGTTTAAATTGTTATTTCTCTAAATGACAAGCTTTGTAACGATATCCAATATGTATATTAGAAAACGTTTAAAAGAAATCAAAATATCATTTCATTGTCATATCGTTTTAAATAATTATAATGAATTTGCACGATTTTGTTTTAACTAGCTCATTGTTATCATAATGTTGTGTATACAAATTGTAAGTTTTATTATTATTCTATTTTCACGCGTTCTCTCGCACTTATTATACCACCCTCTTTTGGTCGGCATTTTGTTTTAGGTGCCAACGTGACAGATGGCGCGTCCGTTATCGTATTTGAACTATATAATACGACTTTGAATTTCTTCTCAGACGTTTTAGTAAGCCAATACTCATTGGTTCAAACTTAGAATGTAACGTTATACAGGCTCTATAGCGGGTACCGTTTATTAAGCGCCTGGTTAGAAGTGATAGCTAATCAACCGAGAAGTGTGTGCAGCCAAGGCTTTACAAGGTAATATTAGAGCCGTGGTGGCCGAGTGGTTTGAGTAGTTGCCTGCAACACAAAGATTGCAAGTTCGAATCCCAATTTTATCAATGTTTTTTTCTGAACTTAGTTACAGTGATTAGCGACACAACGGGCTTAACGGTGTAGGAAAATATCAACTGTAAACTCGCATACGTCATCTGTTGTGTTGGCACTTAAAGATATCTCTGGTGGGTAGTGGAAGATACATCTCTGCCTACTCCTTCGGGATGTCCCTTGTGGGATGGCGTGCAGATATAATGTATACTAAACGTGTTAAATTAAATAATTATTGCAGAGGTAGAAAATCATACGAAAAGGTTGCTTGGAGCGTTAGAAGGATTTCTTAAACTACCCATTGTGAATATAACAACTTTTTGGCGATGATGAGAAAAATTATGAGTAAGAACTTTTTTTTTTACAAACTACATTTAGGTGACAAACACACATACCACCGCCTATGGACGGTAGCAACACCAGGAGTATTGCTCGCGCACCGAACCTGCAAGTACCTTTTCACACCCTGTTTGAAGAACCCCATGCTGTACTCTCTGCGGAAACCTCAACTGGGTTCAAAAGTTTATTCTACAGCCTGAGTTCGCGGAAAGAAACTTCTTTCAAGCCGCACAGTGCGAAACCTTTGATGTTCGAAAGTATGGGAATTAATTCCCCGTCCATGATGAGAGGTGCTGGGGTAAAAAGCAGCCGTGGGCATCATGTCTTTTAATAATTCGTCAACTAAGTAATGATGATAATAAGAAAAACTAGCTAACAAACGAATAATGAGAAAAAACTAAATAATGTTGTCGAACATCGTATAAAACTTTATTTTGTTGATAATAAAAATTCTGAATCAAATCTCGGCATTTAAATATCAATAAATTCCACTTTGAAAGTAAGACATGCATATTGTACGCATGCTAGTTACTTAAATGCTTGGTAATTGTAATAAAATTCCCAATTACGTTACTCAGAGCCCGTGGCAAATAAACTGTGTTAATGTGTAACGATTATTAGACGTCTCATACGCGGAACATCTAATACCATTTACTGCTTTTACTCACCTCAGCCACTCAATATGCACGTTCTTCGCACCGTAGCGGTGTGTATGTTTTTGCTAACGTCACCATCTTCGCAGTGAAGTCATCATCTATTTATTATACCGTATATGTTATTGTTATGTGTACGCATAATTAATATTTTTTATTGCCTTTTCTTGCAGGTGTTATCCGCCATGGTAATTATGGCACATTGTGATTTGATCCCTAATGGAACTGTTGTGAGCAAAGGGTAATTTTGTTTCTTTGATTACTTAGTATCCTGTCGGTCTCATATTTAAACCATGTTTTTTCCTTCCTTTAATTGAAAATTTTATGGACTCTTACAGTATTGAAAATGCTACAATATCTGTCAACTCAACAGCTCTACACTACATTTTGGCATCGAAACGGAGAGCAGTTTTAATTATAAATGGTGGTAGTGACATGCTCCGGACAAGTTCTAGGATTACCAAGAAGGTGGAATGTCTTTTATATGAGGAAATTGACAACGATGGCAAAAAAATAAACTCTGTCATGATGTATAACCTACAAGATGTAGCAGATTTCTTCCAAAATTTTCTTCATACAGAGATTTGTCATGTGCGATGCGATGATTAGAAAAGTAAAAATTAAAGAAGTGAAGTTGGCGATCGTTTTGTGTAGCCTTTGAATTAAAATTTACAACCAACTTCATGGCATTAGTATATTTACAATTTTATAACAGAAAAAACAGCTAGTATCTAGTACAACTAATATTTTCACAAAATTTTTCTAATTTTTTTTATTGATAACGTAAATTTTTGTTCAGTCAATAAGATAATTTGTTCAAATACTAAGAATCTTTATACCTATACAATAAGAAACTTCTTCTCTTCTTCATAAGAAGTGCTTTAAAATATGTTTTCTTGTAAACACAGTAACATCTTCCATAACGTATTTTGAAATATAGAACAAAAATATAGAAGTTGTTATGTCAACTTCAATTATTAATCGAGATTATATTTCGAATTCTGTAGATGTAATTGCAAATATATAAATATTTTCCGCCACGATAATCAGCCAACCAGCGAAGCAAGCACGTGGGATGGATTAGCTATTCGATTTAATTCGTCGTACTCGGCCGTGGTCTGCAAATAATAAAAAATATTAGGGTTCTGCAATTTTAAGCGTATAAATAAAAAAAATATTATTAAACTCACGGTTTCATACTCATCCGTGACTTCCGTAGTTATATCGGATGAAGCTTCTGTTGTCGTTGTGTTGATTTCTTCCTGTAGAGGTTCAATTAATCGGTCTTGTGAGGTTATATTCGGAATGGCGCGACCATTACATTTAACTGTTATAGTGTTTAAGCATGTTACATCAAAATCATTACTCTTCTTTGTAAATTTTTCATCGTTACGTTTATAGGAAGATGGCGTTTCATTTGGAGTCATAACAAATTTACTTAAAACTTCAAATACTCTAGGTTCTGCCAAAGGTCTGTAAAATCAGGTTGGTTGTTAAATATTAAAAATCAATCTAGCATTATTATAAATACATTTTGTAAGTCACTTACGGTAGTCTGTTTCTAATGAATCGTAAACTTAAAAGAGTCCCATGATCAACAGTAGGTTGTTGCCGTCTAAATGAAATTAATGCTGGCCTGTTTTGTGCTGACGGCGAAGTTAAAGCTGTACTGCTTAATATGTAAAATACTACTATCTGAAAAGAAATAGAAACTCCATTTAAATAAAATTTTAGTACAACGTGTAATAAATGTGAATTAAGATTATTTGGGCTTTAAACAATCTTAACTGGTTTTTACCGCTAACACGGAAATAAAATGACGAGATGATAAATAAAAATCATGATAGGTGTACATACATTTTTTTTCAATCATAATCAGAGCAAACCTTTTGTGTCATAGGAACCACTACGTTAGATTGTTAATCATCACCACGTTAATCACCACTGTTCCGCAGCTACATTGGTAACAAGATTCTCATTAGCACACACTTCAGAATATACTTCATTCCACTTACTTTTAGTATTCGATGATACATGGTCATTTAATTCGTCCAATATCACTCATAAAACGCCACTTAAGAGTTAAATCCTTTTTAACACAGACGGTTCTATCAACGTGGCTTCTCACCTCAAGTTTCCGAAACAATGAGTAAGCTGCAAAGTTAATAGAGGCTCATTTGTATCGTTCTTAGAACACATATTTTACCTCCTATGTTTTTTGTTGATTCTTAATGAATAAAAGTTCACAACTATATTTATATATAATTATCTCTAACCATGCATAATGGAAGAATAATACGCACGATAACTCAAAAAGTCATACAATCCTCAAAACTTCTGCGAACTACTTTCTGTCGCTAGTAGAGGTCTACAAATGACCCTGCGAACATTATTTTAAAAGTAATAGTAGTCTCGTTTGACTGGTTCATTTAGCACTATCCTTTGTCAGCGACTTCGCCTACATTAAATACGGAAAACAACGCGAACATAACATTATACTTACTAATATTTACTAGTTCCTGCGGCAGAGTTCGCGTAGACAAACACAATCTAATAGAATTACCCATAGTGTAATATTACAGTACTCAATTCGGTACATCGAATTTTTTTTTTTTTTTTAATTAACCAAAACCCATATGTGTAACATTAATAAACTTACAGCTATGTAATAATAAAGAATTGTATCCGTTATAAGGAAGAAATATTTTCCCTTTACAGATGATGAAGACGAAAAGTACTTATATGATGCCTTCTACTAAAAGGAAAAATGTAGTATTTTAAAGGTTTAAAGTATCATACCTTTAGTATGGGCTTGTAGGTTGAGTAGTGGGGTAGATCGAGTACCGAATACTCTGTTTGATATGAGCAACTGTATGTTACACTGAGATAATATTTTTATTAACTGTTTTTGGCACATACGTACATATAGAAAATATTATAATATATATCCTCACGCCTTCCCACTAGGGTCCCCGAAGGGGTAGGCAGAGGTGTATAGGTAATACCCACACACCCACTTTCCACCAGGTATATTAGGTGCCAACGTGAAAGATTATAAATGCGAAAGTTTGTGAGTATGTATGAATGTGTGTTACTCAATCGCGCCAGAACGGCTTAACGGAATTGAATGAAATACATAGGCACAGGCAGATTATTAGCTGGATTTACACATTGGATATAAGTTTTTTCGAAAATAATCTAGGTTAAATTATACTAATAAAATATATTTACGCGGGTGAAAATGCGGGACACAGCTAGTAAAAAAATTATCACAGACATTTTAATGGCTTCTGGTTTTAGCCATTAGGTAAATTCATCGCCATCAACCTACTAATACTTACCTTAAACTTTAGGTACTACTCCTTAAACTACAAAAAAACATTAGTTTCTATTTATATTCTATAGATATTGGCATCCTCACATTGGCATTGGAACACACGACCTTCGTAATGAAATGAAACGGCCGCAGAAAAAAATATTTTGCTAAGAAAAAAAGGGAAGCGCCTGCTAGCATGGTGCTGCATTTTATCGTTTTGCTGAAATATAATGCCAAGCAAAAGGCGCTTTTGTCTTAAGATAATTGGTAAAAAGATTTGAGTAGTCATTATTGAGACTCCGATGTAGTTGGATGAATTTAAATTGTAGAAAGTGATTTGTTTACATTTGTTTTTTATATTTACTAGTCACACCACGAGATTTACATTGAAGGAAAACATCGAGAGGAAACCTGCATACGTCTGAGAAGCCATTCAAAGGCGTTATGTATAGAGGCATATGTTGGCACCTGTGCCAACATACACAAGTGGGTGTTTAGGTATTACCTATACACCTCTGCCTACCCCTTCGGGGACCCCTATGGGAAGGCGTGATATATTATGATATTGTTATTTTCAGTTTTTAATTACACCACGAGCTTTACGGATAAGAAAACATCGTAAAGGAATCCTCGCTCAAGTTTGAGAAGAAATATTGTTACGCGCCGCTTTCTTACTCGGGAGTATTCGGGAGCAGTCGGATCCGCTCGGGTGGGTTGACGCCAAAATGGCGGCGTGAGACATCACGCCACGCGATACTCGACCACGACAGAGGAATAACACATCTGTGATTCAGTTTTATATTGAGATATTATTGCAAAATTGTTATAAATAAAAGTAATGGAACGTCTGAACAGTTTTATGTTTAACAATATGTTTGTGCATCGATGGGCTCACCAACTGTTACGTTAGCGCCTAAATATATCACCGGCAAAATGTGGGTGTGCACACTTCTGCCTACCCCTTCGGGATCCTTGTGGGAAGGCATGGTGATTAAAAAAAATTAAAGTGATTAAAATTGTTTCCTATGGTGGGTGTCACATATCTATATCTATCTATACATATAATAAAAATGTAACGGATCGCTGTCTGTACATGGAAGATATATGAGAAAAAATGATATAGGGACCTTTTTTAACGCAAATAGCATCCAAAACACTGATTGTTAGAATTTTTGTCTGTTTATCTGTTTGTCTGTGTGTCTGTGCATACACACTAATCTCAGAAACGGCTTATCCGATTTTGATGTGGTTTTTCAATAATATAATGTGGTAAGCTTTTCGTAACATGCACAAAGTAAATCAAAATGTATGTCCAAAAAATGCTGCCTAAAGTCACGTTTCCACGCGGACGAAGTCGCGGGCACAGCTATCCATACTATAATGTCTGAATTACACTAATTTGCAATTAGATGAACTATTTATACTCTCTGCCTAACCGGTATTACAACTCATATTATTTTAGAGTTGTTTATCAGGCAACTTAACAAGTTTTCTGTATCAGGAATGACAAGGAAATAAAGCAAGCACAGATATATAAACATTTATTAAAATCTGGTTTTAAGATTTCCTATCCATTTTACACGCTCGCGCGGAGGGCGTGCGGCTGCGTAAGCGCAAAGGGCGTCCGCAGACACGCGTGCGTTGCTGGCGTATACGTATATCACGCGCGCTTACTGGCCGCGCCAACCGGGACATATCGTTTAACCTGTATCGCCCGCTCTCCATCTGTAGCAGGCCCAATCTCCCTCCTCGCTTCAATGCTCTATGCACAAAACAAAAATATTTGCAAATACTGCATGTATTCCAATTTGTATCACGCAGAAGATTGCGGACTGCAGTAGAATAATTGTTTGTAATACGTTCTTAACTTATCATTTCCTTTCAGACGTTGAACCAAACAGATCACGCAATGTGCGGTTTCATGGGAATTTTCTTCCGCGAACCTGTTGTGGTTTTCCCTAAAGCGTATAATGTCCTTGGTGTTGCAAGCGTGCATAGGAGATGGTCACTGCATACGTTCAGGCGAACGGAATGCTCGTGTTTCACCTTAGTGGTATAAAAATATATACATACCATCATAACCAATATCATAACATATTTATCTTTTAGAGGTTTTATCTTTCTTTTTTACATCAATGGTGGAAAGCCCGTGATTTTATCGTTTATGTTATAAAAATACATACTTAACAAATAAAATTTTTTTCTAGATATTATGAAGAAAGATTGAGTAGCTTGAAGAAGATTTGTTAAGCCTGTATCAACGTTATTTATGGCCATGTGATGAAAAACGTTTTAGTGGGTAGTGTCAATGATGTGGACTCTACTTATTCCAATGAGGCTATATTCATATATGCAAAGTTTTAAAGTGTCCAACCATCAGTTTCGAAATAACTTATAAGCTTTACGCTTATTAGGGATTGGCTAAAGAGAAGTTTAAGCATAACAAATTGCGTGTGTACCTACTGCAATTCGCTTACAGAGTATTAAATCGCTCACGCAATGCGCAGAATATGCACCTAAGACTAACTTCACACACTATCTAACTTAACAAACAAATGTAGAGGCAGATGAAGAATTCGTTCCAACTGATATGCAGTCATTTGGAACATGCTCGTAATTGAATCTTTCTAACGAACACTAAGGTTGTGAACGTCAAGAATACTCGAAAAAAAGGCGAGCATGTTTGAACCTACTAGTTAACGTGGATGAAGCGAAAGAGGTCTACTGAAATACTGCTTTTCTCTCTCTGAATACTTATTAATTAAATAGGTACTACCTTGAAACTTTCCTGCTAATTTTAGGATCAGAAACTTTGTATTCCATTTTGATGAATTTAATAATTGTTCGTGACGTCCATCCCGTATTTCTCATTAGTCGTTTGATCGCAGATAATACAATTTCTCCTGTATTTACGTTGTTATTCTTTCCCATATTATCTGATAATGGCGCTGTTGGTAGGTTATAAGGTGTTTTTATTAAAATATGTTATTTGACACGCACAATATTGGAAAATTATATTAAATTATGCAGTGTAGGGCATTCAGCAAACATATATGTATATGTTATTTATCGGTGCACCCGATGCATGATGTGGTAAAGTCTATTGGCAAGCTGGTTTCCTCGGTTACTAACGACCAACGCTACAGAATAAATTTATACTTACAATGTAAATGAAATACAACTTTGATATTATTTACTATCAACACAAGATTTGAAACCCCCGTTATCTAATAATTGGATACATTTAAAGATATTCAAAAAGGATTGTCAAATCTTTTTGACAGTTGCATCTAATGAAACTGCCATTGCATAATTATAAGTAAATGTGCCAGTTTTTAATATTTATGGCGAATATTATAAAATGAGGCAGTCAAATGTTTCCTTTGTCTATGGCTTCTTACATAATCATTCAATTGATTGTAAATTGAAATAGTTGGTCAGACCTACATAGCATATTCAATGCATTACTCCGAGTTTGTCACGATTTATTTGTTTCTTGACTAGATTTATTAAATTAAACCATTCATGTGTATGAAGCAAGGAAAAATAAGAAAATTGCATCATGTATATAATTTATTGTTAGTTTTGAACGCCGGGACATTTTGATAAGCAATTATGTATAAGAGAATCAAAATGCCAGATTAATTCAGGTTAAACAAATTTGTAAGGCCAATATTTGATAAATAACAGATAAAGTTAAAATTATTATATATCGAATTTAAAGAGTTTTTTACCTTCGACGTACATGTGTCCTACTTAATATTGCTTGCTTGGGTCGCTTTCGTGTGTGGGTACTACCTAATACCGATACTCTTCTGCCTACCCCTTCGGGGTGAGGGTCACTGTCTTACAGTAATTACTTAAATAGAGAAACACTACAAGTAGCCAGAACGAGTTATTTCTTAACAGTTCGTCAGGCGGTACCGAAGGGATTACCGTAATTATATTCGCTTGCTAATGAGATAAAATTTGCACTTTGTGGGCCTTATCACGATTAGAATCGTTGTTTCTATTAGTTGTTACTGGGTTTAATTAGATCCCTTTGCTATTAGTGTACCACCAAAACGAGGGGAAACCTGAGCTTAGAAGTAAAATATTTGGGTTGGTCGCAGCTTGTGCTACTGAAACCATTGCGAGGTTGGTTAGGTAGAGAGCGCAAGAGTTGCGCGTTTCTCTGTGAAATCCTCAGAACAATAACTAGTGAAATCCTTCTACTTAATATTACAAATGTGAAGGTATGAGTAAATATTTTTTTCTCAATCACGCGCAAACATCGCAAGAATTTATCGAACGCGATCATTTATTTTGGTATTAACACATAGGAAATTTTTAGTACAGGCTATTTGTAGTACAGTACAGGCTAGTGATTAAAATATCTGCTATAGACCGACATCCTCAAAAAGAAGGTGTAGATTCTTTATGCTCAAATATGTTTTTGCTTCGGGCTTAATTATAATTAATATTATCATACATTATTCAATATGAATATATTTTTGGTAATTAAGTAATATATTATGCAGGAATCTATGATAAAAACAAACTTGTAGCCAAAATATTATTGTGCAATTTTTTCTATGAACGCCGGACGTAGGAAAATATATAGTTATCTACCTAATTTAGAATCTTTAATTCCAATTAAAATACACAATATTATGTCATCTGTAGGGTATGATTCGCAAACTTAGTAGTTTTCTAGATAGCTATAGGACACACAAAACAAATGAACATGATAAAGTTTGATTACGGAATGATGCTCATGCTGTGGGATTCAACAACAGGAGGACTTTAAGGGTGGTGTCTAGGAATACATACAAATCTACTATGTCAAATTCAATTTTTTTCAAATTTCATGTTCCAAAAAAAGAATGTTCAATTTGTGTACCAATGCGACTCACACACTTGTTAACTATACAACTAGTAGTATAAAAACATGTTCTGAGGACTGATATACCCAGTTCAGTCAACGGAGGTCCGTAACTCACAGGGGGTGTGTTTACTTAGCACGTTTTTTACGGCAAGAAGCAATGATGTATTATATATAAACTGAGGTAGATACGTCATACCGCGCTCGTCTTGGCTAGCTCAACACAAGCTAATTGGCTTGAGTCAACTTAGTGTCAGCTTGACTGGCAACGACGTAGCATGTATTCAGCATTTCGGATAAAATGCCTTCTTGTGTGTTTAGAAACTTCAAAACATATACTGGGACGAATGTAAGACACAAGAAGGATGTGTCTTTTCATTTATAAGTATTGGTTTATCTATTTTATCAATAAAAAATATAAAATCAAACATTGTATTTTAATCCGAATTAATTCCCGCGACGTTGCCACTTCGGCACCGGCGCGAACGAGACAAGTAGCGCGTTACGTTTAAGAGCGACAGAGAGAACGATAAGAGCTCTTCATATTGACACGTGGCGATTTTGTTCGTAAGAAAATTGGGGATGTTGGGCTAATCAGTCACAGGCTATATTTTAAAGTTGGGTGTTTTGTTTTTGTTGAGGGTTTGACTTATATATATATATATATATATATATATATATATATATGTTTATGATATATAGATAGAGAGATAGATAATGTTATATAGATATGTTTTAGATTTCCTAAAGACGGACTGATGAAAGACAAATGGGTAAAAATTTTTAGAATCCAGAGACGAGAAGATGATTGGATGCCAACGACATACTCGTCTATTTGTTCTCAACACTTTCTGGAAAATGACAAATATTTAACCAAAAAAAAATATTCGCAAACTTATAAAAACAGCAATTCCAGTAATTATAATATTTTAATGGGGTTAAGTTACGTAAAAAAAAGAAGAATGAAAAGTTTGTGTAATATTAAGTGTCGTTAGATTCCTCGCAATGTCCAGTATCATAACCTGTGAATTGTAACCACCAAATTCATGTTATACGTGCAATTATAGAAAAAAATATTTTTTCATTTATTTATTTAAATGTTTTTTTTTATTTCTTTGATTACCTAACCATTTCTCCCGCTTACACATTTTGCCCCAGTTTACTCTAGAGTCGACGTCTGAGACTGTCATTGGCTGTCGATTGGTCGGCCAGAGGCAAACATTGTTAATAACATGTTATCTCTTTCTGACAAGTAGGATTGATATACTTCGTGTCCTTTTAATCATGCAGTGTTCTTATTGCCGTTGTGTGAGTTGTGTATTGTAGCTATATGTACGTATAGCATAAAATTTGCCATGTTTTTACTTCATAATCTAGGAGTATAACGTCTCTATAGATAAAACCTCATTGGCAAGAAGTGCCTGATTGGAGGCCATTTGGTCACGCTATTATTCGGTTAAGTAGCAAAAGTTCAAGGAACTCACACCATGAGAGACAATTAAAGAAAAATATATATTATGAAAAACTTTTTGTTATTTTTATTGGACTAGGGCTATTAAACTATTTAACCAAGAAGTGAAGCGACTACAGATGGTGGCACGCCGCCGCCGGGGCCTTGTTCGATGGTTGGCTGGAAGCCATTCTCGTCAGCAATGTAAGTGACCACGTAGGTGACGCCATCGGGGCCTACCCACGTGTAGGAGCCCTTCATTGCGACGAACTCCTCGTCAGTGCCGACGTTGCGCCGCTCTCCTTGTTCCTGACGCTTGGAGCCATCGCTTTGTTCGTACCTGTTTTATAATATTATTTTAAAATATTATCTAACTTATGGTCTAATTCTGTATAAATCTGTACTCATAAATCATATAACTCATCAAATTCCAATAAAAAAATATGTTTATAAAATCACGTTGCCTAAAATTAATTAGAAGATTAAAATGTGACCTAAGTTTGCAATAATTATATTGACAAATTAAATTATAAATACATACGCAAAGGAATAGGTTCCAAGACCATCGTTGTCGTTATCATATCGTAGAAGCTGAATATCTTGATTGTTCCTCTCGAATGATTGCTGAGTCTGCGGAGCCGCCGCCACCACACCCACAATCGCAAGCACAACGAACTGAAAGCAAAACACAACGTCAGAATCACTGCAACTCACGAGCACTATTATTTATACCGCGACACTTTTACTTCAAAAATACTGACTAGTTTCATCTTCAATTTGTCTAAACGTTTTGCCCGTTACGATGGTACTTTGAATGTGTTTGCACGAATTACCTTAACGCATGTTTTATACTTTTCGAAATATATTGTTGCAACACCTGCGTTATTAGTTGACGTACAAAGCTCGTTACAATGTTTTGTGTATTTGACCACTCCTACGACACGGCGAAGGTAAGCCGCGAATCTTCTGAGGACATCCGTGATTGAAACCTTTCGAAATACTTTAATTTTAATTATATGCATACTGTGATTTGTTAACCATAGTTTTGTTTGATTGATAGCAATTAAGAGGTTTGTTACACGTTGTTATTTCAATATGAATAGTGAATCTGCAATATATTTGTTGTTAGATTAATAAAGTTCATCAATTGAGTATAGTAAACTCTTCCTTATGTTTAATTTAAAGTCGCTAGACAAAATCCTTTAAATACATTAAAATATCGACAGATAGAGTATACTTTAATAGCAAAAAAATTGGTCCCTACATCCTGGGTTTTGAAACAAACAGAACAGTTTTCTAACTCTTATTATAAACACGAAAGTTTCTGTATATTTCATCCACTCAACTGTCACACCTACGTTTTTCTCTATTTATTATCTCTCTCTTAACTTGGGCTGCCTGGTAGTAATCACATTTGCGAGAAGACCGCCTATTCTGCCTATTGTTGTTCATAGTTATCTATCAACTCTGTACTATTTGTTTTCAAGATGTGTGTGCACATTTAGGAATATATTGTTATCATTATTATATATTACATAGTTACAACACAGTTATATATTACAACTAGTTCTACACCTAATGTGATGTTTACCTAGTGCATAGGTTCATAGTGACTAAACCAAATGGTACATAGTGATTGAACTGCGCATTCGTCCACATAATATTGGCATGAGAATTTTTCCGTAGGTATTTATATTTTTTTTTTATTTAATATTTATGCACAATTAAAGTACAGTGGTGGACTTAATGCTAAAGCATTTTCTACCAGTCAACCACCCTTGACAGGAGAAACATTGAAGCGGGTGTGCACAGAAGGATTAGCTTAGGGATATGAAAAAATAATGAATTATACAATAGATACAATATAAATAGGCATACATACAATATATGAACATTCACAAACAAGTTACAAACACATCACACATATATATTACAAGAAACACCATAAAATATTTAAACATATAGGAGACTAGTAAATATTTGAGTTCTAAGATGCTTTCAAGTAGTGCTCTTTTACTAGGCGCTTGAAAATTAATTTGGTGGGAGCTATCCTAATTTTAGAAGGAAGCTGATTCCATAATCGCACCGCAGTAATACCAAAAGACTGATGCTCAATAGAGGTTTTATGGATAGGAGTGCAGAGACGGAGGGAGTCTGAGGATCTGAGGTGAAGGTCGGATATAAATTGAAAACACTCTCTTAGATATACATCCTAATTAACTCTACTACTACTAACTACAATGCAATATTTTACAAAAATTACATACAATCTTTTCAGTAAAAATTTCAATAAAAAAAAACTAACTTTCATTTATTATCATTGAAATAGTCCTTTATAAAATAGTATATTTTTAAGAAAATTCAATGGATGCTCTCTGATTTTTAGGTACAGGGATTTTATTGAATATTTTTATCAAAACTATATTGCAATTCTTGGCATATACAGCAGTTCCAGAAAAAGGAAGTAGTGATTTTGTGGGATCTCAAATTAATATCTTTAATAGTGAAGCTAATGAGTTAAACGGGCCTACACCATAAATTGCTCCTATGCACTTTTTTGCGCAATGAATGCCTTATCCATATCTGTCGAATTACTCCATAGAATTAATCCGTATCTTGAATTAGAACTAATGTATCCATGATACGCAGTAATTGCAATTGCTTCAGAGGAAATTTTACGCAATTTTCGGAGAGCATTTACCTTTTCATTTTGGCGCTTTTATATGTGCTTTCCAATTACGTAGTATGTAGTTAAGAGAAGCGATAACATTAGATGGAACAGATGCGCCAGGACCCTGTTCAATGTCAGGTTTATATCCGTTCCCAGCATCGGCAGTATAGCTGGTAGTGTAGACTACGTCGTCAGGTCCAATTCAGGAGGCCCTTTGCCGTGCACCGCCACATATTCATTCCACGACCCTCGTTCCTCAGTTCACCTCATTGTTCGTGCCTGGTGTGGTCTGTTTGCTCGAAACTGCGAAATTTCATTTCATAGGCAATGGGGATGGGAAGAGGTATGGGAAATAGTTTTTTTATTTATTTATATTGTAAGGACCGAAAATTAAAGTTTCCGAGTCCAATATTGTAATTTTCCAAGCCCAAAACTTAAACGTCATTAGATGATAAGCTTTTCCGGCGTTGGGGTAGCGATGCAGCCACCGCCGCCAAGTACAAACTAGCAAAAATAGCAAAAAGGGCACACAATATGATAATAATAACATATTATGTAAGTATTACAATAAACACGTATGTTTTACAAAACCTACATAAATAGTACAACTTTATGACTGACTACTTTCATTGTGGAATCCGTTATAGTCAACTGTTAAATATTCTAAGCGTGCGACGTAGCGAATTATTTGCATGCACTTGCTTATTTGTCATTGAATAATAACATTTGTCATTGAGTGAATGTAAATTACCATATATATAGTAATATGCATAGTAATATATAATAAATATGTACTTATTACTTTCACCATGCATATGAAGTAAGGCCAACTAGTTCGAATTAAGATGGATTAATATTTTTCCTTGTCAGATACAGTCGTTAATTGTTCATGGAATATGCATGCCGTACGCTTAAGAACACTATTAAACTGATATAAAACTTACAATATTTTTTTTTATAAAAGTCCGTGTAATATGGTAGGTAATCACGAAGACACAAAAATAGATAATTGAGAAATTTGTCTTGAAATAGAAATAACACGCATGAAAGACGCTGTCGCTCTCAATCTGCCTACCCCGTGAGGGCTCAGCGTGATGATATGTATGTACATATATAGTAACTATTCACGAACGCTTTTATGTATCATAGCTTGTATGATTTACAATTCTGCGTGTGCGCTCCAAGCCAAGTGCATTCAGTGATCATAAGTCAACACACAACTTACATATATAATGAGATCTGTTGTTGATGAATGAAAGAGTATTTTAATAGTATGTTTGGAGTTCTGTGAGAAGACTGCTTGAAAGTGTAAGAAGCAGTGTATGTAGTAAGCCATTCTACTTTAAATATATTTAGGGCGTTATCCCTGGTGTTGCGAGAGACCATAGGCGGCGGTAACCGCTTACAATTGGGGAGGCGTGTTCGCAGTGGTTAAAAAATAATTATTAAATAAATTTAACACATAAGGTTTTCAAAATGCTTAAGAATAGACATTGTTGAGGCGGTAACATTTTATTGAGGTAGAGTAAACCCGTGGGTAGTTTATCCGAGTGCAGAAGCGAGCACATTTCCCGGTACAGCCCCAGGGCCCTCTTCGATTTCAGGCTTAAAACCGTTTTCAGCATCAGCGGTGTATGTTACATTGTATTGGATTCCGTTCGGAGCAATCCACGAGTAGACGCCCTCCACCGCTATTGAGCCGTTCTTCAGTTGTCCACGCTGTTCTTGCCTGGTGCCGTCTGACTGCTCGAACCTATAAGCAGAGGTTATTATTATTACGTATTATTTTTGTTTTATGGAATTTAATCGACAGTGTAACGAATAGCAATGTGCCCTAGCATTAGCATGTAGTATATAGCAGTATAGGTATTGTAGAATTTACAATTAGCATTATATTGTTATTTTACCTTAGTTTGATATTCTTATTTTTATAAAGCAT
>JACCPG010008551.1:0-17496 GCA_016069955.1 Drepana arcuata | reverse complement strand
GAGGATATTATCATTCACCGCAAAGCTTGTGTGACAAATTGTCGTACTTAAGTTTAGTAAAAGTAATTGGTACTTCGGGATTCGAGCTTGCAATCTTTCTCAACCACAATATTCCTGACATCTGTAAACATGTTGTGCTAGCCAAGTTATTATTTATATTAATAGCAAGCCCAGCAAAAGGTGGTGCAATGACCTGTAACAGTTTCCATAACAACCGGGTGGGTCCCATTGTGGCCGGTTAAGTTGTAGTGAATTAAGGATGGGCTAGCAATGGGAAAATATCCTTACACATAATATACCCACTCATTACATCTTTACAAATAAATAAAATTGATGTGTCTGTTTGTAATGTTAAAATAACAGCTTTGAATGCTAAATGCATATGGATGTATACACAGTACATATAGCAAAATCCCATCAAAAAAGAAATGTCTGTCTGTCTGTTTGTTCCGACTAATCTGTGAAATAGCTTGACCAATTTTGACGGGACTTTCACTGGCAGATAGCTGATGTAATAAGGAGTAACTTAGGCTTCTTTCATTGTAAGATATTGAACTATAAGTTTTTAGTTAAATTCCACGCGGACGAAGTCGCGGGCACAGCTAGTCTTACAATACATTTTACACACACACATATATATATATATGTTAGATTAAACTAGCATTCTAAACCGGCGAGCATGTATGAAGAGACTGAATGTAGACGAAGCGAAAGAGGTATGCGAGTCTAGAGAGAGCTGGCGCTGTATTCTCTCTGCCTACCCCGTTAGGGTCTAGACGTGATGATATGTAAGTAGATTAGACTACATTTCCTTGTTAGATTTTTTGCTGGAATAAAATATATAACCTGTTAATCCGGCCAATTTATCTCTAGGCTTAAAATCATCCAATTCCGTTCAGTAATTCTTGCGTGAAAGAGAAACAAACTTTCGCATTTCTAATATTAGTACGATCTGTTGTAGACATGACGTGTCTTGACATGGAGTAAATAAACAAAAATTAGGGCTATATTAGAATAATATCGGAATTAAAAGCCGTATTCAAATTCAAAGGCGTATGTATAGTCGTGCTTGAGTAACGGCGATGGACTCGCCATCTGTCACGTTGGCACCTAATATACCTCTGGCGGAAAGTGGGTGTGTGGGTATTACCTATACACCTCTGCCTACCACTTCGGGGACCCTTGTGGAAGGCGTGAGGATATAATTAATTGCCATTTCAAGCTATTTGTAATTGTTATCCAGTTACCTATCTCTGTCACAAATTACATTCATTTCAAGTCAGCTGTTCTAGCGTGATTGAGTAACCAACATCCACTCAAACTTCATTAGTCGTCAACACATTCATAATAACATAGATATGAGGATGTAGTTATGTGATGCTATGAAGAAATGTGTATAATGTAATAATAATAATATAATAATATATCCTCACGCGTTCCCATAAGGGTCCCCGAAGGGGTAGGCAGAGGTGTATAGGTAATACCCACACACCCACTTTCCGCCAGAGGTATATTAGGTGCCAACGTGACAGATGGCGAGTCCATCGCCGTTACTCCAGTACGACTATACATACGCCTTTGAATTTCTTCTCAGACGTATGCAGGTTTCCTCTCGATGTTTTCCTTCACCGTTAAGCTCGTGGTGTGACTAATCACTGTACTTAAGTTCAGAAAAACTCATTGGTACAGTCGGGATTCGAACTTGCGACCTTTGCGTCGCAGGCAACTGCTCGAACCACTCGGCCACCACGGCTGCATGTGTGTATAATGTGGAGCATGTAAATTGATGCAAAACGTTAACGTGGCTGTAAGGCGGCGGGTACATGGCTTGAATACGTAACACTATTTACAATGGCCGCTTTATTACCAACCTCAAGTTTTAAGAGCATCATGAAATATGATATCAAAATGTTATTTCGTATAACTTATTTACATAACACTTAATATATTCTAGTTGCGTCGTTATGTGTATTTAAGACACAGTAAAGATTTTGCATTGTTCAATTCAATATCTATTATTTCATGTAAAACTAAATTTTATCAACAATTTATGAAGCAAGAAGAAGAAGATTTAAGAGCATGTATGAAGAGACTGATGGATGTGGACGAAGCGAAAAAGGTATGTTAGTCTAGAGAGAACTGGCGCTCTATACTCTCTGCCTTCCCAGTTAGGGACCTGGCGTTATGATATGTATGTATGTAAATTTTATCAATAAATTTAAACGAATCAGTTGTTTGATATTGGGTACAGTGGTGTATAATCTTGTTGTGTCTGAAAGATGGTGACAGGCTCGCCATCTCGCGATCACAATGGCACATACATACATATACGATTAATGGAGTACTAACTCTGCCTACCCCTTTCCGTTTATACCTTCTCGCAACGTGCCACAAGCATGTTAAAATTGGTATTATAATTATTATAAGTAATATATATATAATAATATAATATAACCTCACGCCTTCCCACAAGGGTCCCCGAAGGGGTAGGCAGAGGTGTATAGGTAATAAATACACCCACACACCCACTTTCCGCCAGAGGTATATGTGGTGCCAACGTGACAGATGGCGAGTCCATCGCCGTTACTCAGGCACGACTATACATACGCCTTTGAATTTCTTCTCAGACGTATGCAGGTTTCCTCTCGATGTTTTCCTTCACCGTAAAGCTCGTGGTATTATAAGTATGTATATATATATATATATATATATATATATATATTATTATTAGACTGTATTTACAATGAATACCCAAAAACATTAGTAAAACTAACTACAGACAACATGTTTCAGTCAAAGTAATGTTGCAACGTTGCCATGTTTGAAAGCAATGCTGATTTTCTGAGCGAGATATTTTCCAGCTTGTCACTAGAGGCCTCGATTAGACGACGACAAGGTCCCTTGACAGAAAGATGGCGAGGTTGTTAATTTTTAAAGAAGATTTGAATATATATGAAGTAATCTTTAATTTATATTTAGTTGGTGCTCAGAACGACATCATTTGTTTATTGTCCTATTACTGTACAGTCGTCAGTAATATAGGTGACAGAAAATTGCTTATGAAGCAGAGGTTGCTAGTAACGGTTTTCGGAACGTTCTTATTCAATGTGAGCCTTAATAACTAAGGACGAAAAACCATTGAAAATATTCTAAGACAAAATATATAGACTAAACGCACATAAATTTATGTTATCCAGTATTAGTTCTCGAGGGATATCTTATCTTTTGTTTTGATATGTTTTTTATAACGCAAAATTACTGGTTTCCAAAGAAATTGCCAACGTTATCTATATACATATAATAAAAATGTTACGCTGTCTGTACATGGAAGATATATGAGAAAAAATACAATTGGGAACTTTAAGGTTTAAAGGTTTATGGTTTAAAGAATTTTTATTATCAGCAAAGACAATTTGTCACTTATGCGATAACATAATTTCATTAAGATTATACATCTTAACTTTATCAACGCAAATAGCACCCAAAACACTGATTGTTAGAATTTCTGTCTGTTTGTCTGTGCGATTGTGCACGCTAATCTCAGAAACGGCTTATCCGATTTAGATGTGGGTTTCACTAATATATTATGGTTAATCGCTGTCTCTACATCGAGGATATATGAGAAAAAATACAATTGTTAGCTTTATCAGCGCAAATAGCAACTAAAACAAAACCAAATCTTAGAACGGCCTATCCGACTTACAATAGGTCACCTGGTTCCAAGTTAAGCAGAAGCGACTATTCGAACAACTCAGTCACCACGTCTCTAACTACCAATATGAAATTTTAAACATTTCCACAAAACTTGATTTAGGAACGGACAGCAAAAGGCAACTATATACATAGATCACGAACTTACGTACTTACACTTTCCGGGGCGTACGTGTGAACAAATGTGCTGTGTGCTAAAGTAAAAGTTAATTCGAATACTCAGGGTTGGTCAATAGATTGAGTACCATTCTTAACAAGATATTTCCTACGCATGACCGTTCTCTGATCAATTACGAGCTTACTTCGTTTATAATTCAATATGATAGTTTGATATACATATACATACATATCATCACGCCGAGTCCCTTACGAGGTAGGCAGAGAGTATAGAGCACCAGTTCTCACTAGACTTACATACCTCTTTCGCTTCGTCTACATTCATTACTCTCTTTATACATGCTCGTCGGTTTCGAGTACTCTTGACGTTCCCGTTCTTGAGAGTCCGATCGGTTGGTCTATGTCTTTTTAATCTTAATTCCTATGATCATCTGTCACTTCTTTCCCCCACAGTTACCCTTCATGTTCGGGCGCCATTGCTCCGGGTCTGGCAGCTGATATGCACTTCAAGGATGACGTCATCGCCTTCGTGGGTCCCGCCTGTGCCTTTGCCCTGGAGCCCGTGGCCAGGCTAGCGGCCTACTGGAACACACCTATCATTACTGGGATGGGAGATCAGGTGAGAACTTCTTCTCGAACGAGCATATCTACACTGCGTACCGCCACCGCACTGGTAACCGCGAATCCTATACGGTACCGCTTATTAGTATGTTTATATGTACATTCAATTTAAGGGGTTTTGTCTGGAAGGTTCTAAACTTAAAAGTGAACCCGGTAGGTGAACCTGCAATAGAGCGTACATTCGATTTATGTGTATTACTGAACGCTACAATCGGAAACTACAGGCGTAGCTTCGTAGCGTCGTAGCACCGTAGCACCGTAGCAACGTAGCGCTGCATGTGTTCGATAAGTCAGATATTCTTGGAGCTACATAAAATGGTGCTTTTAATATTTGTGCCATTTCATTAGTTAGGAAAACTTATGAATGTAAATATTGTACTAGTACTAGTAGTTACCTATAAATACTGTAGTCCTATTTTATTCTCGCTCGCTTATCTTTCGATCGCTTATACTCAATTATGGACTGATAAAGATGGACTCGCCGCCACGTTGATACTTAAAACATATCTCCGGTGAATAATTGGTGTGTGGTTACTATCTGTTTACCTCTGCTTACCCTTTCGGGGACCTTTGGCGTGAAGATATATAGAAAATTCCTAATATATGTTACTCACTGGTTGCAGAAGTTGGTATTATTTGATGTAGACTGTAAGCGTTGTATTTGTGAGATGTGAAAACCTTACATTACAAATGAACACACTTTACATCTGAAATAGTAATGAGGTTTTAATTGGATTATTATTACTTACCATTCTTAAAACGTACTTTTTTGTCTAGAATTTTAAAATTAGAATTACTATGAAGTCATTCGCGCCATAATGGCCGCCAAAAATTGTGATTAAATTCTCAGCGAATGAATCGATAGAGTATTCGAATTTTGAAAATAGGTATATTTTTTTGGTAACGCTCGTTGAGAAATGGACTTAGATTTGTGGTAGATTTTATTTTTATATTTCTGTAAATTTATTCGAAACTTTTACTTTTGGATTATATTTATTCCTTGTATGTGATACGAGTGAAACGTTTTAAGGTTAAAAGGTCAGGCCCTCCAAAACTTCGGTCTGTTAGGTGTAATTAATGGGAGCTAGGGATTGCTTGACACTTACGCCCTATTTTTATGTCAGTTTATTGGGCAAGGCCGCCAAAGGGCTCGTAGTGGAATGGACCGTGTGTAATGGACGAACCCAGTAGTAATTAATACCTTGACGTTATTCTGTATATAATTATATATTGGAGCCGTGGTGGCCGAGTGGTTCGAGCAGTTGCCTGCGACGCAAAGGTCGCAAGTTCGAATCCCGACTGTACCAATGAGTTTTTCTAAAACTTAAGTACAGTGATTAGTCACACCACGAGCTTTACGGTGAAGGAAAACGTCGAGAGGAAACCTGCATACGTCTGAGAAGAAATTCAAAAGGCGTATGTATAGTCGTGCTTGAGTAACGGCGATGGACTCGCCATCTGTCACGTTGGCACCTAATATACCTCTGGCGGAAAGTGGGTGTGTGGGTATTACCTATACACCTCTGCCTACCCCTTCGGGGACCCTCGTGGGAAGGCGTGAGGATATATTATTATATATTGCTAAAATAGTAGTTCATTAATTAAAGAAAAACATGACAACAAACAAATGTCAAGTAATCTTTCCCTCAAATGTCTCCGAAGGGGTAGGCAGAGGTCTGTAGCTTAGCCTACTTCACACCGGAGATATATTTTAAGTGCCAATGGCAGAGGGCGAGATTTCAGACACGTCTATATTTCAAGCGAATTTATTCCAGTCTTGGCTAGCGGTCAGAGGTCTGTCTGATGACCTTGAGATAGCGGGTTCGATACCCACAAGGGACGGAGATTCGAGCAGAATTAATTGAGCAACTCTAATTGGATATGACTATCTATGAATCCAAACTTTTGTCATTTAAACAACGTGGCTAAAATAACTCGACTAAGAAAAATATTGTCGGCAAGTTTACATTCGATAAGAGACTATTGAGTTGTGTTTCGTAAGCCGAAACGCGATGCTATGAATTAGTATTTGTTCCTTATATTATGTCGCGAAGAGGGAAATCGAATAATACATCGATTTATATATAGGTTAACGATAAGTAGTAAGCCATAATGCCGTAAGTAATTGCCAGCCAGTTGACAGACCGTGTCATTTATCACGAACATTGGTTTTGCTAAGAGGAAATGGTATATAGAGTTGGTATTGGTTCGTATATGTATGAACTCTTTGATTTATAAACAGCGTGAACTGGCTGGTTTGAATAAAAGAAAAAAATATTCTATATATTCGAATTAAATAACTTTAAATTCAAATAATTCTTAAAAATAATTAAATTTAACTCGAAGCGATATTAAGTTGTTGGTAGATAGTACCCACATTCGATCGGAAATATATGTATTCCCATAGAGTCTAGGAGATGCGCCCATAGTCTAGGCCCTGGGGTATGGCGCTTAAAAACCAATATTAAAGAAGAAATCCAAAGCGTCTTCAACCGCTTTATCGTTCTAATATTAATATTTTATTAATATTAGAACGAACGAACGAACGAACGTTTTCGTTTTCGAACTGATTTCGTTTATTTGAGTTTTACCGACGCAGTAATTTGTAGTTTCGGAAACCTCACTCGTTGCAGAAACACCACACTATCCAGGAACAGTACCCTTTGGCAGGTACTACTCCAGTTTCCCACTCTTAATCCATTACCATAACACAAGCTTTGCTTAATTTGGGACTAGATCAATTTGTGAGGAATTGTCCCAGATAATTATTTATTTATTTATTGTGCCCCACCTCTCTTCAGCAACTCACTTAACACCAACTAAGATCACGCGCGTGGTATTAAGCTGAAAGATGCCAGTAGCGATCTCCAAATTGAGATTTACTCCAGATAAGCTCGGGAAAATACGAAAAGTGTCATATATAGTGGTCTCTTTCACACACTGGATGCTAAAAAGTAAAAGAAACAGACAAATAGGCACGACAAAGGGCCGATGAGTATCAATACACAGTCGGGTCATGATTGGAAATTCCAGAGATGTTTGTACGGTACGTTAATCAGATCCATTGCTTTTGGATCAGTGATAAGCTATCAAAATACGTAGGTATGTGTAGGGGCTGGGAATAGAGTTTGGACAGTGTAGTGAATAGTGATTTCTACATTTTGTAAGAGACTAATTAATGTGGATGAAGCGATAGAAGTCTGAACTTTTCTACTTTCTCTGCCTACCCTGTGACCTTTTCTGTAGTTCTGTACCAAACTGTACAAAAGATCGAATGATTTCGGTTCATTCATCTTCGAATCCCCAGTATATCAATGAGTTTTTCTTAACTTATGTGCAGCGATTAGTCACACTATAAGCTTTAGGGTGAAGGAAAACAATAGTAACCGTTTCCAATCAGGTGGGCCGTATGCTTGTTTGCCACTCTTGTTGTGTAAAGTATTTATAGAGATATCAATATAACCCTAGTAAATAAGAACGTTGATATATTTAGGGCATGGCATTTACATACACAACCACTTGCTTAGGATAAGGGTGAATGAGCATTCATAACGGAACTAGTACGGCGAGAGTCCGAATCGCACCTGAATTCTTTTTGTTCCTAACCTACAAATTGATAACATATCGGCAAATACGTTTATATAATAATAATATAATATATCCTCACGCCTTCCCACAAGGGTCCCCGAAGGGGTAGGCAGAGGTGTGTAGGTAATACTCACACACCCACTTTCCGCCAGAGGTATATTAGGTGCCAATGTGACAGATGGCGAGTCCGTCGCCGTTACTCAAGCACGACTATACATACGCCTTTGAATTTCTTCTCAGACGTATGCAGGTTTCCTCTCGATGTTTTCCTTCACCGTAAAGCTCGTGGTGTGACTAATCACTGTACTTAAGTTCAGAAAAAATCATTGGTACAGTCGGGATTCGAACTTGCGAACTTTGCGTCGCAGGCAACTGCTCGAACCACTCGGCCACCACGGCTCTTATATTATACTATATATTAAATACGTTTATAACATCAAAATTATACCAAACGACTGCCATCCGATATTGTCAACAAAGTCTAGGATTCCGAGTAATAAAGCTTATATGACGACCGTCTGGTCCAGTGTTTAGAGCGGCTGACTGCGGAACTTGAGGTCGCGGGTTTCAATTCCCGCTGAGGGCAGATATTTGTGTGATGAACACGAGTATTTGTACCTTAGTATTAGATGTCCTATGTATTTATGTATATATCTATCTATATAAGTGTATGTAAGTATAGAATCATAAATAATAATATAATAATATATCCTCACGCCTTCCCACAAGGGTCCCCGAAGGGGTAGGCAGAGGTGTATAGGTAATACCCACACACCCACTTTCCGCCAGAGGTATATTAGTTGCCAACGTGACAGATGGCGAGTCCATCGCCGTTACTCGTGACTCGTGACCGTTACGCGTGAGGATATATTATTATAACTCATCTAAAATTGTAATATTTGGTTGGTAAATAAATCACCCGCTTTGTGTAAACATATCTAAATAACTCTCCTGATTATGCATGACGTCTTACGTGACGGGTTATATGGGGCGTCTCTCATTAATTCGCGAAATATTCCAGTAAGTAACTTAAATTCATCTCCACCCTACCGACAGGTAGGCTGCTAATATTTAAATACGTGTACGCACCTTCACACATAAGTTTCCGAAGCAGTAGTATATAAAATGTATTATATACGTACGGTTATAGAACTTTATGGCTCTTAAGAATTTACAAATTCCCTTACGGAGATAGAAAAATGTATAGTTAGGTTAGTGTGGTGTAGTATCGGCAAGCGTAATTGGTAGGTATATTTGTTAGTAATTATAATCCAGCCTAGCTTCGCCCGAGTGAAAAAGTAAAAAAAAAGTTGAGTTTCATAATATGATGAATTTCATAAATCCGTTATTAGTTGACCTCTACACTGCGTAAGGAATACTCCTATCAAATTTCAATCGGTCTTATAGTTCCTGAGATTTCGTGATGAGTGAGTTCACAGATGGGATCTCCTATATATATGTACAGTCAAAGCAAGATATTGGATGGGACCATGACAAAAAACGAAAAAAAACTTAAGAACAGTGCTTACAAATCAATCATTATGTTAAGTGTATACAGTATATGTATATATATATACGCACCATACATTAATGTTTCTTAAACCCTTCTTGTGTGTTTTATTTATTTACAGGTTCCCGAAGGGCTGGACGAAGGTCTTTTAACACCTCTTTTCCGGAGCTATATTTAGGTAGACGTTTCTCAAGCACGACTATAGATACGTCTTTAAATTCCTTCTCAAACATATGCAGATCTCGATGTTTGCCTTCACCGTAAGGCCGTACTGCTTGTCCGTTATGTGCGACCTATTCTATACGTAGGAAAGCTTTACATTGCAGGCTATCTTGTTCCCTGTCAGGGAATCATTAGGCAACAATCTTTATTACGTTAATCAAAGCTAATAGCGATCCACGAGGATCATCCGAAGGTTAAGGGCAGGTTTGTTAATGTAATTGAGCCTCTTTAAAGTAATTTCTCTAATTGAGTGGATTTCTTTAAGCGGAGAACATTATGAACTCTTAAAGGTTTTTTCTTAATCACTTTTTAATAAAGAGCTTATTAAAAAGTGATTAAGAAAACATAATGGTGGAGATTTCAATAGTTATTCGAATGTCAGTAATAGCATGCGGTACCTAAAAATTGCCGTGGTATATGACTCGTCCACTTGACGCGGTTTCATATGCCTTATTGAGTATGTGTTCAGATGTATGCAGGATTCGTGTTTTCCTTCCCCGTAAAGCTCGAGAAATGAAAAGGGGTTGGATCTGTTGTGCTGACTTTTACAACTCCGGCCAGACGGACCCACGGCCCCTTACAAAAATTAGGTGAACTTTAAAATAAGGAAAGGAAATGAAGTTCCCCCAAATTTCCGAACTAATCTGGCAAAAACAACTTGGTACTCACAAACTTCCTCGTAAAAACTTTGCTACCTTTAGAGAGTTATTTGAATTCGCTGATCGCTATCCAATGTGTCTTATCACATATGCTTTATGTAGAGGGACGTTTGATACTTTTGGTCAAGGGTACAAACAAATCACTGTGAGAGCGGTCTGGCTGCGAACTTGGCATTGGCGATCCTAATGCGATTGGATTGAAACGTAATGAGCCAACAAAATGGTTCCGACCCCACGCTCGTACTTAAGGGATTTGTTCTCGCTTGGATTCGTTCGGAATGTTGAGTGGAAACAGAGAGCAATTGAGATATCTTTGGTTGTTGTGGCGTTCATTTTGTTCCACTATTTGTTAGATACATTAAAAAGTATCTGAGCATATTTTATTTCTTACGAACTTTAGCATTATGTTACTGATTGTACAGTTGAATAAATCCTTTTCGGAATATTTTTCGAGTGTCCAACTAAAGTAGTATTTTTCTTTTTCCGTACCAATTAGTTTTTCCGAACTAAAGCACAGTGATTAGTCACTTTAGTTACGGCGATGGATTCGCCATCTGTCACGTTGGTAGTATTCGACTGCGATATGTGCGGTGATAGAAAGATGTGGGCATCATGTCAAATTACCCTTCAGAACATAATCCGTTACACAAATTGTTGCTATATATTATTATTATTTATTGTTGCAGCCTCCATCCGAAGGTGAGCTGGCCGCTCCGGCAAGCGTAGTCAGTCGCATGCACAGACTGAGGAACCTTCGAAAAGGGACGCGAGTGAGTTTATTCTCATGAGTAATTGAATTGGATACGTTACGTGTGTATTGTGTGACAATTGTACGGTTTAAATTGATTCTGATTCCGAGGATTGGATCACACTGACTGAGTTTATTTTGTATTTATACTTCTTTGCGTTATATTTCACGCATAATTTATATTTTTTGTATGGCCTGGATAAAATTTTGCTTAAAGTATTTGAGTATAAATACAAAAATAATAAAGTGGTTTAATGTGGTTAGATAATTCAAATCGCATTCAAAATATACTGAGCGGAGTGAAATCAGAATTAAGTCTATGACGGGATGACATTCGAATAGATTTAATACATAAAGAGCTAAAAATATTTCTGCAATAATATTTATCTGGCATCTATTAATCCAGCTGATTAACTTACTATCTGTGTGTAAAATTTCATCAAAATGAATTCATCTGTATTTTTATACATAAAGAACATAAGCCATGGTGGCCGAGTGGTTTAAGCAGTTGCCTGCGACGAAAAGGTCGCAAGTTCGAATCCCGACTGTACCAATGAGTTTTTCTGAACTTAAGTACAGTGATTAATCACACCACGAGCTTTACGGTGAAGGAAAACATCGAGAGGAAACCTTCATACCTCTGAGAAGAAATTCAAAGGCGTATGTATAGTCGTGCTGGAATAACGGCGATGGACTCGCCGTCTGTCACGTTGGCACCTAATATACCTCTGGCGGAAAGTGGGTGTGTGGGTATTACCTATACACCTCTGCCTACTCGTTCGGGGACCCTTGTGGGAAGGCGTGAGGATATATTATTATTATTATTTTATTATAAGAACATAAGTTTCACATGGCACAGTGAACATAAGTTTCACAGTATATATGGCAATTATGTTTGCGGCTCGTCTGTAAAGAAAGCGGCTACCATCGCGTATGGACGTTTAGCGCTCAGCGTATTAAAATAGCAGTAGCGATTATGCTCGTTTTGCTTACAGCCCCAAACTCTGTTCAACGACAAAGGAAAGTACCCCACGCTGACACGCATGTCATACTGCCAGTGCCGCCTGCCGCGTGTGTTCACCAGCGTGTTTGAACGTTTCGGCTGGTCGCATGTCGCCCTGCTGCTTGACAAGTCAGACTTGTTCTCCCTCACTGTCGGTGAGTCCATTTGACACCGACTTAATTCCAACTGCCAAGTAACTGACTGCTGAGGCTAGGTGTATAGCGCGCCTTCTCAGAATTGATCTAGTTAAAATAATTTAGATTTAGAAGCTAAGGTGGAGGACTGCTTCGAGTAGTTGCCTGCGACACAGAGATCGTAAGTTCGCATCGCGTACCAATGAGTTTTTCGTACTTAGGTGCAGGGATTAGTCTCACCAAAAGCTTTACGGTGAAGGAAAACATTGAGATTCCTCTCAACCAGCATACGTCTGATAAGCAATTCAAAGGCGTATATATAGGCGTGCTTGAGTAACGGCGATGGACTCGCCAACTGTCACGTTTGACATTGACGTTTGACGTTGACACCTATAATATATCTCTAGCGGAAAATGGGTATGTTAAACTAATTATACACCTTTGCCTACCATTTCGGGGACCCTTGTGGGAAGGCGTGAAGGATACATTATATTATTGTTATTAAAACAAATTAATATCTTCTTAAACATAGTCGAAAGACACTAAACCAAGCATACCTTACACTGTATCCACAGTATAAGCTCTGCAACAGATTCTTATTAATCATGCTCATCCAAATATTTATAAAGGACAGTCACCGAAACCAAGATCTTTAACTCTTAACTTTTAGCTAAGTAAACTTAGTGGTTTGAAAACAGTACATTTTCTTTCTTGTGGTTTATTATATTTATATAAGTAAGAGGCCGTAAAAGTACCAAAAATAGTGGCTTTTAGAAGGGAATGTGATCCGACTTGAGGGACAGATTAATTTGCTTATGACACAATGTTTGCTCGGGCTGAGGTGGCCGGGGAGCGATATTACATTTGCCATAATGGATTACATGTTACTGGATTTGAATATTGGGTTTCTAAATAAAGGTGAAGAGACTGATTAATGTGGACGATGCCTATTACAGAATATATAATATAGCCGAAGGCGAAGTCTATTAATGAAAACCGCACGAAAATCCGTTCAGTAGTTTTTGAGCTTATCACGAATAGACAGTTGCGTCGGTCGGCTTAGTTTTATAATATGTAGTGATACCAAATTCTAATAACTTTCTAACATCTATTTGATCATCTATCTAGTTTGTTTGGTTCTATATATTTGTATGTACTATCTATCGTGTTTTAGATTTAACGAAAAAGTCTTTATAAAAGAATTCTCGCAGTTTTTAAATTCGGAGCACCGCATGCCAATTTGCCCGCACTGTCGTTTCTTTGTGCAGGAAAAAGTTTGGAGTGGGGCCTAAGGAAGGAGGGGCTCCTGAAAGCCGTCCGGGAGCTGGACGGGAACGAACGGGAGTCTTGTGAGGCTCTCCTCAGGGACGTTAGCATGTATGCTAGAGGTATGGGTAATACTTTTCATGCTTTATTTAACGAACCTCCAATAGACGTATTCGATGACATTTAGAATCACATATGTATTATTGTGATAAAAAAATTGAAACAAATAGAGCGATGGTAGCCGAGTGGTTTGAGTAGTTGCCTGCAACACAGATATTGCAAATTCGAATCCCGACTGTACAGTGATTAGTCGCACCACAAGCATTACGGTGAAGGAAAACATCGGGACGAAAGCTGTATACGTTTCAGAAGGAATTCAAAGACGTATATATATAGTCGTGTTTAGTAACGGCGATGGACTCGCCATCTTTCACGTTGGTACCTTAAATGTATCTCCGATGAAAAGTAGGTGTAAGGGCGCTACTACTACTTACATACTGCCTATATATATACATTTATAAATCTTCACGCATTATATAAATGTTTAAATCATATTTGACAGTCGATAATTACAGTTATATAATTAAACTTTGTTAGCTAAAACAACGAGCAATAAGCACATAACTTTTCACCTAATTGAGAATATTCGTTTGTTACTCATTACGAAGTTCAAAATTTTGTATGATTTATTAAATTAATATTTGCCTTAAGATTGCCTAATTAAAATTCTGCCAAGGCTTTCCTGCCCATTATAACCCCAGCCTCCTCCTGGTGTAATTCTGCTATGTGGTTAATATACATAATAAATACGTCTCATCACGCCGAGTCCCTCACGTAGCAGACAGAGAGAGTAGAATTAAACTAACATATTATATCTACATAATTATATCAACCCTTATTTTAACAACTGACGGAATAAACTAGGAAAAAATCCTTTGAATTAGGCTTTTTGTAATACTAGGTAGCTAAAATAATAAATAAATATAGCCTCAAAGTAAGGAAAGCTTGTGTTATGGTATGTTAACTAGACAACAATATATTTATTTATATAGATAGATATATACTTAAATACATAGGACATCCAAGACTAAGGTACAAATATTAGTGTTTCATACACATATCGGCACTCGGCGGGATCTAACCCACGACCTAAAGTAGGAAGCGACTTTGTTTCACGTCTTAACCACTCATCTGAACTCACTCATGCTCACTCATACTCGTGAACATAACGAAATTATACATACACGTTGTTCGGTGCACTGAAAAGGATGCAGACTAACTTTTGTCCCGAAAATCAGCTTCCTTCAGATAGAGAGCTACAGCATTTTAACTGCGGGAAATATAATGGGGCGCGCTAATTTCTTTATTTTTTGTCGATTCTATCGCCGTTACTCAAGCGCGACGATACCTTCATACTCATTTTAATTTCTTCTCAAACGTATGCAGATATATTCTCGATGTCTTCCTTCGCTGTAAAGCTAATGGTGTGAATAAATACTTAAGCTTAAAAAACTCATTAGTCCAATTTGGGATTCGAATTTGCAATGTTTTTGTCCTGAACCACTCGGCCATAACGGCCACCACCGGAAATTTTAAATTGCTTTTCATTTCCAAGAGCGTTTTATTTATATCAAAGTTGGAAGCTGGCGTTGTTCAATGGCTTGAGAGTAATGTGCGACAGACTGTTACTGACTGTTACTAGTTCAGTTCAGTTTCTTCTAGTTATATTTATAGTAATAAATAATAATATCCTCACGCCTTCCCACAAGGGTCCCCGAAGGGGTAGGCAGAGGTGTATAGGTAGTACCCACACACCCACTTTCCGCCAGAGCTATATTAGGTGCCAACGTGACAGATGGCGAGTCCATCGCCGTTACTCAAGCACGACTATACATACGCCTTTGAATTTCTTCTCAGATGTATGCAGGTTTCCTCTCGATGTTTTCCTTCACCGTTCCTAGTTATATTTAGCTTCTCGTATTATTTCCCTCGAAGTCCAGTCCACCGCAATCTGATCTAGTGGTCGGAACGCCTGCCTGTTAACCTCGAGATCGTGGGTTCGATTCCCGTTTGGGAAGCGAATATTAGACATCATAATTTTGTATTTAATTATTTTACACACTAGCTGTGCGCGCGACTTCGTCCGCGTAGAATATTACAAAAATTTTTTGTTTAGTTTTTGAAATAAATGTAGCCGAAGTTACTCCTTTTTACGTTAGTCATATAACAGTGAGTTCCGTAAAAATCGGTCCAGCCTTTTCAGAGATAAGCGAGAATAAACAGATTATATGTACCGTGAATACAAAAAAAATTATATGTACCGTGTATCCGTCCGTATGCGTTTAGTAAAACTAAAATACGTTATTTTAATATTACAAACAGACACTCCAATTTTGTTTATTTGTATAGAAATCGATGTGGAATTCTCGCCTCAGTACAAGCGTTGCTCAATTTGAAAATAGGTCAATTATATGTAGTATCTATGGTATAGTTATTAATTGTTTGTTCAAATGAATGCTTTATTTACTTTGATGTTCTAATTAGACCTGTTTAAGTATAAATATCGCCATTGACGATTTGTATATTTCGTTCACAAAGGGCTTTGTTATCGGCCGATGTAGTTTGAACAAAGGTGTTGTTTGTGTTGCCATATAATATTGATTTTAGGTCGCAAAAGAAGTTTAATTAAATATTTATATTAATTTACGTTCATTGGAGGTTTGTGCGTTTCAGTTTTAATGTGATAAGCAAATTTTATTACAATTTCAAGATCTGAGCTTAGCATGACGTCGTATAGCTATTATTATTATCTATTTAAATAAAAACGAATCACTAAATGTGTTGTTAAGCGCAAAACTCCAAAACGGCTGAACCGATTTGGATGATTAATTTTGTTGTGTTTGATGAAGTCTGAGGAAGGTTCTTGTGGAGAGAAAAAAATAAAAGATACGAGGGAATAAGTAAAAACAAGAATTTTCTTGACTTTTTAGGTGGTACGAAGCTCGCCGGGGCAGCTAGTTATTTATATATGTATATTAAAATAAATAAGAAAATACCAAAAGAATAAATGTCAATGATGTCTAAAAATCTATGTGTCAAATATGATGTATATATCGAGAATAGGAATATCGAGAGTACTCGAAACTGGCGAGCATGCATGAACAGACTGATGAATGTGGAGGAAATAAAAGAGGTCTGTTATTCTAGAGAGAACTGGCGCTTTACTCTCTCTGCCTGCCCGTGAGGTACTGGCGTGATGATACAAACACAAATATTTGCCCTAGGCGGGATTCGAACCCGCGACCTAAAGCTTCGAAGTCAGCAGCTCTGTCTGCTAGACCGGGCGGCCGTCATTCAATATTTTGCCGACAGTTCTTTAAATAAATTTTTCATACCTTGTGATGATATCAATATACAATTTTGTTCACTTGTTCTAGATTATTATATTATTATTATTATTATATATATATATATATGTATATGTATTTTAATTAATCAACCACAACGGTACTTGTATTAAATGTGTTATTTTCTGTTGAACAGTTGTTATTCTAAGTGTACGAGGACCCTTGGTGCGCGAGTTCCTGCTCGCAGCTCACTCACTGGGCATGACGCGGGGGGACTACGCTTTCTTAGACGTCGAGATATTCCAGGTGACTTCATTGATCCAGCTCTTTTGTTATTATTTTATCATTTACTAGCTGTGCCCGCGACTTCGTCGGCGTGGACGGCTTTTTTATCTGTTTGAATTTGAATGTTTTTTTTTTCATTAAAAAGTATTCTATGTTACTTCTAATACCTCCAAGAATATGTGTACAAAGTTTTATGATGATCGGTTAAGTAGTTTTTACGTGAAAGCGCAACAAACAAACTTACACTCATATTTATAATATTAGTATAGATATGCTTCTGCATGA
>JACCPG010008550.1:0-14973 GCA_016069955.1 Drepana arcuata | reverse complement strand
CGCATAAGCTTCTCAATCTCGCAGCCATTAAGATGCCGTTCCTTTTTATGGTTGAAATCTGGTGCATAAATGACGTCTTCCTCCCCAGGAGCCACTATGCGCCACACTGTGCCGCCTAGAGAGTGACCGGCTGGTAACGGCGTTATCCGGATGCCTAGACCTTTGCCTGAAAAGGAGGAGGTTTCATTTAATAAAGTACAATCAACCAAAATTGTGGCAGGATGGTTTGAGTTAGTAATATTATAGGTACTAGCATATATATAGTTCTGCTGAAGAAACAGCAGGTTGGCTAAACACTTCCACTGTCTCCCAGTGATGGATCACTGGCTACTTGGAGAATTTTACATATGTAACTCAACATAAATATTTATTTAAAGCATACCTTTCATATCCACACTCTGATTATACTTGAGCTGGACAATGCTGTCAAAGGCTGCGTCCACATCGTCTAACGTGAATAGGTCAAAGTCTGACACATTTCTATGGGACTGGTACAAGTCGTACATGAACATTTGCCCCATCTTGTAAACCGGCAGTGTCGCGTAAATGGGGCAGGTAAGACCCAGTTTTCCCACAGCATAGGGCAGAGCTCCAAGATGTAGCGGGTCTGAATGTGATAGTAATACTGCATCTATTGAATTTACATGTCTGAAATGAAATATAGTACCATTATAAGAATATTGCAGGTGAAGTGAAAGAGGTTTTAGTGGAGCTGCTGCTCTACTCTCCGCCTAACCAACAAGTTGACAATATGTATGTAACAAATACATAAAAACAAAAGATGCAGGGCAGTATAGATCTCATAATTCTCTCAAATTAATCTGAGTCTGGGGCAGTACTTCCAACTCCTAGAAGACCATAGCAAATTGGTTATATATTGTTCCAGACAGACACACATACATTGCTCAATTAAATAAAGAGTTGTGGTGGCTGAGTGGTTTGAGCAGTTATCTGTGACACAAAGATCGCAAGTTCGATTCCTCGCTGTACCAATGAGTTTTTCTGATCTTAAGTACAGTGATTAGTCACACCACGAGCTTTATGGTAAAGGAAAACATCGAGAGGAAACCTACATACGTCTGAGAAGAAATGCAAAGGTGTATGTATAGTTGTGCTTGAGTAACGGCGATGGACTCGCCATCTATCATGTTGGCACCTAATATACCTCAGGCGGAAAGTGGGTGTTGAGGGTATTACCTATACACCTCTGCCTACCCTTTTGGGGACCCTTGTGGAAGGTGTGAGGACATATTATATATATTATATTATTATATCAAATAGAGCAGTCTATGTTTGTCACTCTAGTAGGTAATATCAATAGAATCACAAGGAATAGAGTGCAGAGAAACTATTAATAATTACAATTAGTAATAAAAATAAAAAATAAAAAATTTTGATTTTCATTAACAAATGTTACATAGCAATCATTCAGTGATGACAAAATTAGTGAAACAATTATTTTTATATATCCTGTGTAAACAAGTTCATAGTGATTCCAGTTTGTACTTCGGGTATCTCTAGTGTTGCAAGCATATAGGGTGATAATTGCTAACCATGAAGCAGGCAACATGCTTGTTTGCCACTTCGATAATATAAAAAAAACCCTTGATATTCATAGTAGCAATTTACCATGGCTCTCACCTCTTGTTTGATTGGGTTTGTGTTACAACTATCAAGTTAAAATTGATGGAACACTCAATGATGGGTATGAAAAAGTACTAGCCAGCGAACATGTATGAGGAGACTGATAAATGTCTGCCTAAAAGGTTTGTAAGTCTAAAGAAGAAGTCCTTGCTTAGTTTCGTACATGGACACTGAGTTTATATTGACCATAACATAACCTCTAATACCTACCTTTTTAGTTCTTTAATAAAGTCCATGTCGAACTTCTCATCCCACCCACAGTCGAGAAGAAACCTGAACTCATCAATTTGCAGCACGTAGCATGGAGGGGTCTCATTACCAGCCCCCGAGAGGCAGTGAAGTTTTATAATCGAAGTCATATTAACACCGGTTTGTTGTTATTTTTTCTAATATAACATGTTTGTTATATGTACAATATGACGCTGAGATATGCTCGGCTCACGCAATACACTATTTATACTGTAATTTTACATTAATATAAAGTATCTCCAAGTTTACTTTTTAATAATGCAACTCGCAAATAAATAGTTAAACCTTTCTGAAGGTTGACTCTTGACTGGACAAAGTTTGACACGACCAGCTAGCGTAACATAGAATAAAATAAAATTAGATTTAGTTGACACTTGACATTGCATTAATGTTTTCTGAACCACTAATATTCGTATGATAAGGCTGGATCAAAATGTTGTTTATCTTAACCAGTCATATTTTTAGTATCACGCTATGTCCTCCGATATTCGACCGGTCTATGAGCTATCCAACAAAAGGAACAGATATTGATATTCCCCAATTTCCCCATATGCTTTTCACCTTTCATGTACCGTGAATTCTTTATCATACAATCTAGTGATTCCTTATCACACTGGTGACTGGTGATGGCACCGCGTAAGGCCTCTTTACACAATTGTTTGATTAAAACGAATGTATCAGGTAAATTAATTTATTTATCAAATGAAGTTTCGCTTGTATTGGGCATCAAGTCTCCATTACTTTGGATCTCTCTGTAAACGATATCTGAAATCCATTTTTTCATATCATTTTGTACCTCAAGACGACCTATAATACTGGGTGATGATTTAATTTCTTTAATGCTCACTACTGTTTCGACTGATTTACCTAAAACAAGTTTTTCTTCTTTTCGTTTTTCTTTAGCTTGAACGTTGCTTCTAGATCTACTCAGATTGTCGTTTTTATAAATGTTACCTAGGAATGTAGGGTTTTCACTAACACTTTGTACTCGCATTGGGGTGGGCTCCAGAAAAAAAATGTTTGACTCTGAATTACCAACGATTTTTGAATCTACCGTTTCGAGTTCAGTCGTATTGATGTCAATACTTTTTTGACTTTGGATCTTATCTATGGCCACACAAATGCTACTGGATTTATGCGCTGTAGCCAAACTGGAGTTTTTGATTAAATTCTCTTTAGCTCTCTTGCTTTCAAGCATGTTGTCTTCTTTGTTAAAGACCAGAGAGATTCTTCTACCCGTTGCATTGGACTTCGCTATGATATTTTCCAATGGCTTTGGAGTTTTGGTTTCTATTTCTATGAGTGGGCTTTGAACTTGCGTCGCTTGAGCAGGTAAGTGTTTGCGTCGGAGAGAAGAAAACCTTTGATCTATTCGGGCTTCTGAAATAAAGCAATTGATTGTGAAATAAGAAAGGTTGGTCCGATGTTATCAGTAATAACATGTCCATTTTAAAAGCACATTCGTAAACTTATTATTATACAGATAGTATCTGTTCTTTAAGAGTTTTGGGAGACCTAGATGGATGTGCTTATAAAGAGTCTGGTTGTGCTAAAATAATAGTTTATTGACAGTTTTTGTTTTAATGCATTACAAGTTGTGCACCGGGGTTACCCTCGCGAAATTTTGCTCCCTGCCGAAAGCTTAGCACTCACAAATCCGTTCAGCTGTTCTGTCCTTATTGAGTAACAGACGTTCACGTTTATAATATAAGTAAGATAAATAGAAGTACAGCGATAATTTGGTGCATCCGTACAGCCAGGAATTACACTACAAACTTGGTTTTTTAATCACTCATCAAAAATCATTCTACGATGATAATTTAAAAATTATTTTAATTCTAAGTGCCTGAAATAATAATTTCTTCACCATTAAATTTCTTCAAGGCGTAGTTAAGTAACAAGCCAACAGCGAACGCCGCTGCAACTATGGCTACATAAGTCCACCATTGAATTGACTGGAACAATATTGTTTAATGGAAAAAAAACGACGAAAAAAAAAAAGGCGCTCTAATTCTCGGCAGCAACAATTTGACAGATAGCGGTTCCATCGCTGTTTTTAAGCACGACTATAGACTAGTCCCTCTTTTTCCGTCTACTGCCGAACCTCTCACGATCAACGGGAAGTCCATCTCCGTACTTTGTAACCAAAAAGGTCTCAGACTGCCTCAACTCAGCCAAAACTCAAAGGAGTTCCCTTCCGCAAACTTTCCTGCAGTGGAATGTGCTCCCCGTTGATGTAACTGCATGCTGTACTCTCTAGGGAAATCTAGAGAGTACAGCATGCATTTCTGCCAGAAGGGCGTAAAAACATTCCTGCAGGGAAGCTCGCAAGCGTCAATAGGCGACGGTAACCGCTTACCATCAGGCGGAGCACATGCTTATTTGTCACCATTGTGGTAAAAAAATAAGGGACATAATCTAGTTTAAAAGATCATTGGACCAGATTGTTGGGGTTCGATCATGCAATCTTGATTTTGCACACGACAACTTACTCGTGGTGTGACTAATCACTGTAACTCAAGTTCAGAAATACTAATTGGTACAGGGATTGGAACTTGGAATCTTTGTATTGCAAGCAACTACTCGAACCACTCGGCCACCACGGCTTTTATAAGGTAATAAGTATTGGTTAAATACTGGCAAATCAATCGCTTTATGAAAAAAAATCGACGTGGCACTATATTGGCTTACCATATGTACCAGGGCGCAGTACCAGGGTTACATAAATAGGTAGGTACTAAGTTTTCCGGTTCGATAATTCAATAATTACAACCTCTGAATAGCTAAATCTCAAACAGAATATAATTTGTTTGGTAATAATGAAAATTCTATCAAACTGACAGATGTCACTGACAGAGGAGCTCTCTGATCCTCTAGTTGTCAATAGAAGTAATTTTGAACCACGTAGGTAGACAGTTATTGTATATTATATTTATGTATGTATGTACATTACATTATCTATATACGAATATTTTTTTTATTTCTATCTGCTTACGTAATGGTAGCTCCATTATAGCCGAAATCGGTACTAAAGCCATATCACATCACAACATGTAAACCAATTTACCATAACATATCGAACACACGAATCTGTCATGTTGGCACCTAAAATATATCTCTGGCGGAAAGTGCTTACCGCTTTGGGGACACTTGTTGGGGAAGCCGGGAGGATATATATATCGAACACAACACAACACACTCTTTCGCTTAATTACCTACATACAATTTCATCAAATGTAGGCTTAGATAGTTACATTAATTTTATTCATCAACTACTATTTTAAGAATGAGCTTATGACGGCACACGTATTTAAGACCCATTTAGAAGCAGCTTCGTCGAGATATACACCTCATGGTGCGAACAACGTACGTGATATTGTTGTAGAATGAAGCGCTACACGGTATTTACTATCGCTCAACAAGCAAAAGCCGAGTTTCAAAGCGTATACCAACTGTACCTACTTAGCAAGAACTTGCTCTTTACGCTATATTGTTGAGAAAATGCTATCTGCGTACTTATTGACAACTATACGTACGTGATTAACTGTACGTACAGTTTGAACTCTGTGGGGAAACACAAAATGACGACAGGAAGGGATTGACAAAATGGAGGCAATTGAAGATGGCCGATCATAAAGGCGTATGACGGTACATCTTATGATATACTTTAATTGTTATTATACTTAATAGTAATTTTAATAAAAAAAATCGATGTTCCTTCACAGGGCAGGCGAATAGGGTAGATAGAGCTCCAACTCTCTCTAGACTTAGATACGAAGTTATCCCTTTAAAATCCTAGGTGAAAGCTTTTCACGCAAAATCGATTTAACTGAATTAAGCGCTGGTATAATACGTAAAATATGTTTAATTATTAAAAAATATATAGAGAAAAATTACACTGTAATAGTATAATTTTTTACACTTGTGAAGCCGCGGGGTACCCTTAGTACCAAAATCATAATTGATCAAAATACCAAATCATGTAAATTATAATAGAACGTAATTCTGTATTTGAATCCAAACAACTTGCAGGCATAGATCACACCGCACAGACATAACTGCATTGTAACAGGATTCCGAATGCCCAAATGTGACACATTGCATACTCTGAGTATCTGGACATCAGGATGCCGAGCGCGCTACTCGAGACACGCATATTTCCATAAGTGGTTACAAGCTAAGGCGATCCGAATAGAAGAACACCATTAATTCATTGACGTATGGAGTCGTATCTGACAGCGAGGGAATCACTACCTGCCACATTGGCACCTCAATGTACCTACTTATTATTATTATTTTTATCCTTTTTTATAAATTGTTATTGTACAACACTTCTACCCATCAGGTTTCTTAAAAGATAAGTAATTGTCAACATCCATATAAAATTTTAAATCAATAGTTTTTTTTTTAATAACACATCATATAATTCCTGTATATTCATCCAGCTGGTAATCTTACTCTGTGCCAAATTTCATCAGATTCCGTTCAGCCGTGATTGAGCAGCATTTATAAAATCAGTAGTATAGTTCGCATATCAGATCCGACCTCCTCGGAAGCCCCACACCAACATGCGCGCGTAATAACGCGGTAGTCTAGTCCACGGGCAAATTAGCCAATATTGACGACGCAGCTTCCACTTTCGGGAGACGTGCCTGCCGATATGAATAGGAACTGCGAAAGTTTAGAGAGAATGATTTAATTTAAACAGTCCATAAATATACTAGAATAGAGCGAGTTTCTTTCTTTGAATGCATACATTTCAGGAAGTACTAATTGATTTTACATTTAGTTTTTTGTGGAAGACTTACATTGATATACGGGTACAGCTAGTAATATATACAATCTTAAATTATGTTATTAATTATCTATCCAATTCCAATACCGTCTCTAGACTTGTAGATCTTTTCGCTTCATTTTCATTCACGAATTTCCTCATGCACGCTCTCCGATATCGACTCATCTTTCTATTGCCCCATCGATCGCATCGTTCCTATCTTTGTGTATAGCAAAATAAAATAATTAATTCCAAAGTGCCACCTCCATCGCTTCATGGTTGGATGTAATACCCAAACTAAGCCGGCAGCTACTATGAGCTCGGAAGGAAACTTCGCGCCACGTTGCATGAAACTTGCGCCATATGTTCATCACTGTATTAAAAGCATACTTCATTTACTGTAACGTATTATTATATTGTGTTTCGAGTGCCCTTCTTGCCTCGCCAATCTGTGAGTCGTAATTGCATGAAAATTGTGGACAATTCATGCCGACACATGCACTTATAAGTTCATTTATTTACAAGAGCAACAATTAACAATATTTACAAAAAACAGTTGTAACTAACTTACAGATAAAATATTTGATAAAATTGTATCCTGCGGCAACGTGCCAAGAAGACTAGCAGCATTGCTACGCTGGATAGCAATGCTGATTCTCTGAGCGAGATATGTTCAAGTTGATTTTGAGTTTTAACGCCTCTTGCCGACTTATTCTTGGGAAGGGGTGAAGAAATTTGAAATGTGCAATGTACATTTGTTTCTATCGTTTGGATATTCATTAATTAGGTTGACATCTGTCTCGTGTAGTGGTAAGAGCTTCTACAATACTTAAGGTCGCGGGTTCGATTCTCGCTGAAGGCGAACATTTGTTAGATATACATTAGTCTTGGTGGTCTGTGTAATTGTACACACACATCTACAAAATAAATAGGATGACAAAAAACAGAGAACAAAATGTAGTTGGCCTACCTCAGTATATAAGGCGTGAGTATATAACTACTTCTATCTATATAAGTACTTGTCTAGTTACCATAGTAAAAACTTAAGTACAGGAAAACGCATAGAGACGCAGTAATTAAAGGACGTTGTAACTGACTAGCTACCACCTGCGCGCTAGGGGGGGGGGTCGATCAGTAATCCATGCTCGTAATATAAATGTTGAAGTAACTCTGCCTGTTTGTCTGTAGGACCTTTTTTGTAAAGATAATAATAATGATAATAAATACCTGGGACAATTCCATACAAATTGATCTAGTCCCAAATTAAACAAAGCTTGTGTTATGGTAACTAGACAACGATATATTTACTTAAATAGATAGATATATACTTAAATACATAGGACATCCAAGACTAAGATACAAATATTCGTGTTCATCACACAAATATCTGCCTCAGCGGGATTCGAACCCGCGACCTCAAGTCTCGCAGCCAGGAGCTCTAACCACTAGACCAGACGGTCGTCAAGATGGGGATAGAGAAGGACATAATTATAGCTGGCGCAGAAATGAATGAATTAAGGGATTTTATTTTACAACTCATTAGAAACTACGCGGACGCAGTCGCTGGCAACGACTAGTTATAACAGGTGATCTTAGGGATGGAGTCTGCATTTCTTGATGAAGTATGTTATAAAATAAAAAACACTATTATTAAATTGCTTAATATTGTCATCTTATGTTACCACTACAAAATAAAATGCACACTTCTTCGTCGTATTAAAATATGTCGTATTTTTTTTATCCGATAGATGTTCGCAAAAAGTTCAATTAGAACAAAGCCTTTTAATTGGAAAAAAAGAATAGTTTGTTAGAACTTACAAGTACATACAAGGTGATTTAGTAAAATATGAACAAATAAATAAAACGTTGCTATAATACTAAAATGTACATGTTTCGGTATACAAGCCCAGTTTGTCAAGTTTTCACAACTTTAATATTAGTAAAATGGGTACAACAACCCCCTTCATATTCAGAGTGGGGTGTGAAGCATGCCTCTGTAATTCCGCAAAACTTCTGACTCATTACTGCATTTACTGCGAGACAAAGGCGTACATAAAGAACCTGCTACAAGGACTAAGCTTGGTGAGCTACGGTCCTACCACACGGCCAATTAACTAGACCCGTGACTTCGCAAGAACTATCACCGTTTCCGTCATAATAAAAAGAAAACTCGAACCCAGTGGGGGTCTATTTAAGCTGGCAGTGTGTTAGGGTACGTTCTCAAACGTGGCGGGAAGGCAAATGCAGCACGAGCACGGCGTTTGCAATCAAGGTAATGTTGCCAGCGTCAGGTGCGTTCCGTGGCGGCAGGCCGCGAATTTATAACGGCAACACTGACAAGGTGATTTATGCGCGGGAAGCATTTTCGCGGTATTCCAATTGTGAGATATTCCGTTACACGCATAGTAATGTTGTGAATGGCCAACTATTTTTCACGTTTTATTGGTTTTGCGTGATACATTTGCACGCTGTAGTTGCCTTTTAAGATATATTTCGCTGAAATTTAACACTTCGCAGTAGGTATTGAGTAATAAACGGCTTACCTTAGTATTTTAAACTAAAACGAAGGTAAATGACAGGTAATATAATAAAGGTAAAAAATAATTATTATTGTCTCACCGTGAGCTTTACGGTGAAGGCAAATATCGAGAGGCGACCTGCATACATTTGAGAAGAAATTCAAAGACTATGTATAATTATGCTTGTGAAACAGCAAAGTCACGACTCGTTATCTGTCACGTTGGCACCCAATGGTTTTATCTATAGAGACGTTATACTCCTTGAATATGAACTATAAACATGGCAAATTTTATGCTATACCTACATATAGCTACAATACACAACTCACACAACGGCATTAAGCACACAGCGACTAAGTCTCAAGCCAATTAGCTTGTGTTGAGTTAGCCAAGCCGAGCGGGGTAAGACGTATCTATTCTTTTTTACATCAATGTTGGCACCTGAATATATACTTCGCCTCTTCGGCGAAATTGGGTAGTTATTACACCTCTGCGTAAGGTGTGCTGATATAAAGGTGTACAATTACACAATTATGAGTTTTTTTTAAAAACATATATTTATTCATCAGGCAAAGAGAAGGTATTTCTGCGTACCCCATGGGAATGTACCAATAGTCGGTGTGTAGGCATAAATATTTGACTTTTTGGGCATCAAGAACAATCTTTCATTCGTTATGATTGGAGAAACTTCGACGGGGTAGTTTTAATCCATTGTTTCGCAAGCTATCGTTTTGACGCTATGTTCAAGATTGATTGCTCCCAGTTTGACAACACGTTCCGTTATACGCTCCGTTGTCGCGGGGAACAAATGGAGATGGATTTTGGAACGAAACTAATATGCAGGCTACGAATGGCGTAGGTTTAATTAAGATTCTCTATGAGTACGTCTTGGTTTATTGCGTTCAGTACAAGCACACGAATGGTTCTGACAGGTTTTTCTTAACGGTATTTTTTTATCTGTATTAATAAAATCGAAGTGTCTGTTTTCAATATCCAAAAACAATTTTAAACAAGACAAAATTTACTTCTATAATTTTGTCTGTCTGCCTGTTTGACTCACTCGAAGATAGTTATAAAATGAACTTGACCTACGTTAATTTATCAAATTTACTAATATAATGTGATTGATCAATTTATTCTCGCTTGAGTAGGACTTATATCTAACTAACGCTACGAAAGACAATTAAAAAAATTGGTACTCGATTAATCGTATCGTATGCGTATCGCCTGTTCTAAAAGTCGCTGGTGTTAATGAATTTGTATTCCACAAACAAAGAATTGATGGTACGTACTTGATTAAGTTGGGTCTAAGTAATATTGATGTTTTCAACTCTTTCCCTTGAAAGATCATTCAAATTCCGAAGGACAACAAAATATTTGAATTGAGCCGTAGGTACCTACTATCACGTTCTATTGTAATCAAGAATGCGAAAGGGTCGCATACATTCATTTATGTATATTTCCTACGATTAAATATTTTTGAATCATGATTGAAAACAACATTAATAATATACTATTTCCTAAATATAATTGCTAGATTAAAATTACACTATTGAACACTCGAGGACAGGAACGTCAAGAGTACTAGAAACCAGCATGTATGAAGCCACTGATGGATGTAGATAAAAGGAATGAGGTTTTTCAGGAGAGATGGCGCTCCATACTCTCTGTGATTGTTACTACGTACGTGTAGACTCGCCTTATGAGCATTTCTTTTATAAAATTATGATAAATGATATATAAATAATATATCCTCACGCCTTTCCAAAAGGGTCCCCGAAGGGGTAGGCAGAGGTGTTAGGTAGTACCCACTTTCCGACAGAGATATATTTTCATAGTCTATCGCCGTTACTCAAGCACAACTATACATAAACCTTTGAATTGCTTCTCAGACGTATGCAGGTTTCTACTCGATGTTTTCCTTCACCGTAAAGCTCGTGGTGTGACTAATCACTGTACTTAAGTTCAGATAAACCCATTGGTACAGTCGGGATTCGAACTTACGATCTTTGTGTCGCAGACAACTCGAACCACTCGGCCACCACGGCTTTTAAGTTATGACTCGTTGTGTAAAATACAAATTGCTTTACCCATAACGTACAATTTAGAAAGCATCTGCTTGTGGAAAGAACAGAGGAACTTTTGTTTGTGCATCTGGCTTTAATCTCGCGTAAAATTGCACAACTTTTCGATAGTACGCAAGTTTCATGTTACCTACGCTAGTTTTCTCCATACATAACTTGTGTACAAGAGAGGTAGAGATGTTTGTAACAAGCACGTGTTCCATGCGCTACTGATTTATCACTAGAAAATCGCATTTCGCGTCATCGGCGGGTTTATTCTCTCATAAGCGAAGCAGGTCTCATACTATGTTTCAGAGTTCTGTATTGTGAATGGTCAAGTTGTACAATAAGCTACCTAGACTAGAGATTACAGCACGGGGCTTGTCAAGAATGGTAAAGAGCAGACTTTTGCAGGGTCGGCTACGCACAAGGCACTGCAATTTGCAAGTTCGAATCCCGACTGTATCAATGAGTTTTTCTGAACTTAGTAGAGTGGTTACACCACGAGCTTTACGGTGATTATAGTCGTGCTTGAGTATCGGCGACGGACTCGCCTTCTGACACGTTGTCATCTATGGTAGAAAGTGGGTGTGTGGGTATTGCCTATACACCTTTTGTCTACCACTTGTGTGAAGGCGTGAGGATATATATATATATATATATATACTATTATATATTATGTTGTTAGTAGTTATTAAACCAAGACACCAAGACACATGTAGGTCTCCAAAGACGTAAGGAGAGATATAATGATTTGCTTATTTCAACGTGATAAATGGCGCCGTTTTTCAAGCACGACTATATGTGTTTTTTTATGGATTAAAAGAGAATGCAAAAGTATATACATACATACGTCTTTACATTTTTATGGTTGATGATCTCATTCACCGTTAAGCTCGTCGTCTAATTCATTCTCTAAGTGTATTAATATTTTAATTTCTAAAACAGAAAAGGCTAAAAGACTTGTAATAAACGAGCTCACGAAATCAACAACGTGAACAGGTGACCGAACAAGGAAAGAAGGAAAAATATATGTTGTCGTAAAAAGCGCGGTTTTCATTTAAGGTTTTTTAATTAAAGACGTTTCAAAGAAGTCGCCATTTATCCGCTGTTTCTGGGGGAATTAAAGGGGTCTCGTCAGAGACCTAGGAGCTTCCTAGACAGGGTCTTGATAATAAAACATAGAATTTATTTTATTTTTTTACACGTTACTTTAGGGAAAACACCGAGTGGAAACGTTTGAGAAGAAACTCAAGGTATTGATGTTGCAAGTATTGATGCTTAAGAAACGACGATGGAGTCGCTTGGAACCTAAAATAAATTTCCTGGGAAAAGTAGGTGTGTGTATTCTAGACATCTTCTACTCTGTATTGCTGTGTCCTAATACAGGGTGTTCACAAACTCCTACACAAAACTCCTTCGCCGCAGATAAGCTATTTTGTTTCGTTTGAAATAACTTGTTGGCATGATTGAAAATTATTTTGGCGTATGCAAATCTGGAATTTAATACTGCACGATATTTGTATAGATAAAGTAATTAAACGCACCTACATCAAAAGTACTCGACAGCAGTGAGCTGGTACGGAAAAAAATTTAATGAAGCTAGAATAGATCTGTTAGTCTACTCTACTTGCCTACTCGCATATCGCGTGGGACTCGGCTTGATGATACGTATGTATGTAAATTTATTGCAATTTCTGCGTAACTCCGTCTAAGCCGAGTCGAGCTGACCAACGAAACGTAGGTAATTAGTAAAATGTAGCTACTCAAATTTATTACTCAGAAAATTCGTACAAAGCTGGGTAAGTTACTGCTCCAAGTTCTAAGCTCATAAACTCACATGTTCCACGCGCTAAGTTATGGTGGTACAAACTTAATACTGCTTTACTTATGGTAATGTGGTTTGTATGTAAAAAAATCTAAATTTTCACATACGTTCAAATTTGAACGAAGAAGTAGAAGAGATCCAAATACCTAGATCCAAACACTCAAAGATGAACGTCATGAGTACACGATGTCAATTTTCACATAGGCCCAGGTGGGCACTTATAAAACGTCGAAAAAGAAGCACGGTTCGGGTTGGTCGCTTCCATGGAGAAGAACCGGCAAGAAACTCCATGGTTACTCTTTTCAAATCATTAGGCGTATACAATATTTTTTTTGTTACAGCAATAGTACCCAAGTATGGGGGAACAACGTAGGCCCGACAATAGGTCGTTGCTTACAATACAAAGCATACATAAAACACATTGATATATAAAAAACCCAAGATACACAATCAGCGTCTCAAAAACGTCCGTATAAAATGAGCGCACAATTTAAAATTGTGCGCTCATTTCAAACAGTCTCTCGTCGCTCGCGTCCTTAAACGGTCGTTGAAAATGCCGAAGTGTTCGTTGAGAAATTGTAGAAATATTACGTCAAGAACGTTAAAAAAGGATGGGATATCGTATTTTCGGTAAGTGAAAGAGTTTACTGATTTGTTTTTGTTGTTTTTATAACTTAATATCTACAGTAATATGTGATTTTGATTTAATTTGTCTTAAAACTTCTCTCAACTTTCCAAATATAACACGGCTTATTTTAATGACCGCTTTGCAGTGTAATCACGATACATTACAAGCACCTTTTATTTTAGTCGCATTACACTAGTGACTCTGTTCTCATTTTTATATCAATGATAAAACAAGATAATTATAACAATGTTAGCAAGATCTAAGAATCTACAAAGCCTACAATGTTCTCACATTCACAAATTAGACAAATTAAACAAGTGACACAAATATTGTCATCAATACTGTAACTAATTCTGGTCAAGATATGGAATAAATAAAAAAAAAAGTAAAATTATTATTGTAAAAAAACCCGAATTGAGAAGAGAAAAAGTTTATATAAGATTCAGAATAGTTAGAGACATCCACAAATTTGTGCCGTTTATGAGCTACCAGGGAAGCCGCATGTGCAGAAGGAACTAGAGCCAAACTTCTTTAACTTCAATACGCATATATGAAGAGACTAATGAAGGTCAATAAAGCGAAAAAGGTCTGTAAAACTGACATATATATACACTTTATATGTGTCGTATTAATATGAATGTCGTCTACAAATTCGTTCTTATTTACTTTTGGTACTTGGTTAATTTGTTAGTCGTTCTCACGTATACTACAGGCAAATACAACTTTGAACATAATTATCCAACAATTTGCTTACAGTTACAACTACTACGAGCAACTAGTGTATAGTGTATCAACTTTATAGACAAGTTTAAGCTTTAGTATTATAATAATCTGACTATGAGATAATAATACGTTATGGAAACATTATTTTTATTTTTTAAACAAATTATATATAATAATAATTATTATTATTATATTTAATTGTTGTAAAATAGTGCATCGTAGTTGGAGTTAGTTAGGAGGTATATAATATATAATAGCTAGGTATACTTACCTAGGGAAAAAATCGCATGCCAATATTATGTGGCCGAATGCGCAATTGAATGAGTGTACCACTTAAACATTACATTATGTAGCTAACCGTGTTTTGGCGAATAAATAATTTCACTTCAAAATAACTTTACAGTACGTTACGTAAGAGGTACCTTACAGTACGTGTGTCGTAAAGCTCTTTTGGACCCTAGCCGCCTGTAGCTTTGATCTGATCCTGATATTGGTGGGACCTTCTACTTCATATTGTAGTGGCCAAGTTGTCACCTGCAAGTTGG